>VUQR01011838.1:69640-92910 GCA_015108515.1 Hemichromis elongatus
GGTGGACATTAGGGGCCCAGCGGGTAGGACTTCAGAACAGACCAGCAGAAGATAACATGCAATCACACAAATCCCACTCACTGCACAAACAAACCAGATCACAGAAAGGGGCTGTCTGACCAATCGGGCTCACTGTGCGTCCACTGTTCTGCAACTCTGGGTTTGGAAATGATGTTTTGTAGAGTCAAACAGGGTAAATCAAGAATTCACAACTAACCCTTCAGGAGAACCTGTTTGACTGAGCTGCACTGACACCTCATCACGATGCAATTAGTCAAACCTTAACGATGAAAATACATATCACACAGATGGATGGAAGGTGAAGCGCTTTCGGGCTGCGGGCAGCTGAAATCCGCCTGTTTTGTGCGTAGCTGCAAGCTACGCAGTATGATATTTGTACAGTGAGAGCGACTGTAGCGCTGATGCACAGAGACCAGGTTAGCCCGGTGCTGTGGGTCGGCTCGGTTCTGATGACCACATTTCTTCCTATAATCATTTTTCCCCAAAAAGCGTCAAAGCGCGACAGAGCCACAAAAGCGCACCACACCTCACCTCCACACCGGACAGCTCGGTCCACTTACCTCTCACTATCAGAGGAAGGAAGTGTGAAAGCAGCGCGAGTCCGTTGTGTCTCCTCACTGGGTACAAAATATCCGAGAGCGAGCTCGTTACTGCGTTACCAGATCCGGTGGAGGGCTTTGGAAACTACACCTCCCTGCCGCACCTGTCTCTGGCAAACGCTGATCTCGTATGCCGGCCTGACATCCCCCAGACAACTGTCCGAACCCCCGCTAGTGTGAGCGTATACACGGACGCACACACACGGGGCACCACCTGTCCGCGGTGCAGAACAGTCCACAAAGAGCTCCTATGTCGCGCGGCGACACATGGCATTCCCCGTTAGTGTCTGCAGCAGCACTCCCTCACAGCCGTCCGAGATCTCCCCCCCGAGGGACGTGGACGCGCTGGGAGCAGTGGGTGACGAACGGGAGAAAGCGACAACGGGCATCCGGCACAGCGGCACAACAGCTGCGGCGTTTGGAACTGACATCTGCCGCTCTCAGCCTCGCGTCCTCACAGCAGTGCGCTCTCCTCCGCGCCTCTCAGAAGAAGAAAGGACTTCTCCTCACCGCCTGTGCGCCACACTTTCGCGCAAAGCCGGGCTCGGGTTCCAGCGCAAAGTCCCATTCATCCGCTGGTCGCGAACAGTTCTGCTCCCGGGGCGGCAATCTGGAGCTCCGGTGAAGTCGGAGGACCTCGGCGTTTCTTCTAGCGGCAGGGTGAGCTACAGCATCTCCGGCACTGAGCCTGTTAGAGCCAAAACCTGAAGCAGAATCATGCAACGACTGGAATGGAATTGATTAATGACTAATTGGGCTTAAACGGTGAGGCAAGCCTAAAGCCTCCGAACATCAAAGTCAGGCAGCTGTTTGGGGCATGCGCGCTCCTAGTCAGCTCAGTGTTGACTCAGTTTCACGGTGGCAAAGTGATGACTGATTAGTGGCGCTAGGCACGAGTTCAAACTCAACCTGAGGCACGCACCTGACAGAACCCGCTGTTCTTTACTCCAAGAGACCTTTATACTGGAAAAACAAACAACAGAAGGTTTGGAGAAGTTCCTCACGGTTCCGCTTACTGTGCTGACGTTAAGATGAAACAAGGAGGCCGATTCAAAGCCGTTTCCTGATAAAGATGAGCATTTATTGCTCTCCTCTCTGTGAAGCAGTGTGGAAAGTACCTGAAAGAGGCTTCCAGGGCGCAATAAAGCGAATCCAAATAGCCAACCCGAGGATGCTTGTTGATCACACAGTGTTCCAGTGTCATCTACTCCCAACGTGCGCGAAATTAACCACATTCAAACTGCGAAACAAACAGCTTAAAGTCATTAAAATGCAAAAGTTAAATCATTCCCAACAAAAAGAAAAGTGTTTTTCTAAAAAAATAAATAAAAAAAAATAATTTTCAAGTGGAAACAGTGTTAATAACAATTCCTAAAAGTGCTGCTCGCTGTAATTCCATAAAAGCATTAAGGAACTTTAAACAGTTTCCATGCTGGAGTTTTAGCTCTTTCTGTATTTGCATCTTCAAACTGAGCCTGAATTAGCACAATAGAGGAATAATTTAGTCTCATTAAATCTCAATAAGCCTCTAGTCAAATCTAATTGTTGCTCAGCACAATTTGGGGTTTGTGTTTGAAATGAATGTGTAACCAGTTGTGTTTGTTCAAGTGACACTGATATAAACAAGCAGGAGTTTGAAAGGGAGCAGTGAGAGCCGGCAGTGCTGTTGCTGTGTTAAGTTAAAGGAGTTAAAACCTACTGGACCTTTCAGTGAAATTGCTTGGAGCCAAAGCTACTTTTAAGCTTTCATTCATGAATAATTAATTGCTGAAATAATGACTTTTGCAGGCTTGAAGGCTCATGTGTGTAGCTCACTCTCTTTAGCATCTTAATAAATCTACTCCAAGTGCTCTGACAGCCTTCATACAAGCTGCAGATCAGCTGTGCCGAATCACACGGCTCAGCCTCTTGCATGAGGGAGATATTCAAATAGCTATGACTGCGTTTAATTCAGATTAAGATAAATCTTCACTGCAATAAAGATTTCATCATCTGTCACTTTATGTAAACAATACTAGTGTTTTTTTTAGCAGCAGCAGTAACCCGGGATGTTGCTGCTACATGAATTTATCCCTTTTCTAAATCCACTTGTGTTCTGTAACTTTCACATTATTGTAGGACTTTGCTTGTTTGTTTTTTTGTTTTTCTTATCTTCGTTTGCACAGCCAGAATTTGCTTGCCCCAGCACTGTAATACTTATTAACATTATTTATCCTGCTTACCTTATCATCCCGTGCCGTCTGTGACTTTGTAGCTTCCGCAATTAAAACTTGAAGGAAAGTTTGTGTTCTCCGCAAGAGAGCTGCTGAAAGTCTTTGTACGGGTTGACTGCGGTTACAACAGAGGACACCTCTTCGACAGCGGTATCATTACTCAGGCAGACACGGTTTCCAACACTGGAATAATGATGAGTTCTCCTCAATCTCTCCAATTTTTTCCTCCATCCTGTCCCCTGCAAGCCAGCATGTCTCATGTGTCTATAAGGACCTGAACCAACAACATCCAGTCAGTGCAGCAATTTGAGTGCCTGAGATGAGTGGCCAAGTGACTTCACAGAGTCAAATAGAGGAAAAACCTTAATTCCACAAGTATTTAAAATGCCTGTGTCCTTGTGTACACTCCTCAGAGTGGCATGTTTTACATGTGTGGATATGTACGTGTGTGATTAAAGCCTCACAGTGCTATGTCCTTGCCATGGCCCTCGTCCTGATTCTCCACCCACATCACAGTTGGACAGTTTTTACTTGAATACTGGAGTAAGAGCAAAATCAGATCTAATGAATATTAACCCAAGAAGATTCATCGAGTCAATAAAATGTCAGAATAACATTCATCAGTGCTAACTACTGCTTGTATTAACCTTCATTTGCTACTTGGTATCAGCACAACCCAGAGCACATTAAACTGAACAGTTTTATTCATATTTGGCTTCCAAGATGTCGACTTTCTTGTAATCTTTTAAAGTTGTCTTGAGCAACAGTTCTCCAGACTTTCTAAAGTCTTTCAAAGGTTATCTTTAAACACTGGCTTGCAATTTGATAGGTGTCTACATGACACAGACAACTTAGCAAAGAACCAGTTTTAAATTGTATCTTTAGGCTCCTTGTTAGCAGCGGCCTGTCACAAAAACACACAATTTTTTCCCATTTCGTTAGTTGAAGCTCCAAAAAATTTAAAGGAACAGTTTGACAGCATCACAGGGGTTTTTTTGCACCAAAAGTGGAGGGTGTCCTTAAAAATGTTGAGGATACTGGACTAAAGTAGAAATGGTAAGGCTAAAAAAAAAAAATCAGGTGAAAAAAATCCAGCACAGACTTGACACAGGACCTGAGAGATGCATCTGAACCTTCAGCTGATCCATCTACTGTTCACTGAAGTGTCATCGGAGGTACAGCACACAGCAGGAGGCTCTGTCGTGGCCCAGGGCTGCATTTCATCCAGTGGTGTTGGAGATCTTCTTAAACTTTAAGAAATTATGAACACAGAAACATCATACACAACATCATTTTGATCATCCTTTTTCAAAGCAGTGATGTTCTTCAGGAAACAGTAAAGAGCACAAACATTAGACCTACATACTTCCTTTGTTACTCGTGGATATGTAACACTGGCTCCTTCAAATATAACTTCTCCTTATCTACTAGAAACGTGTGAAAATCTGATGATGTCTCTCGTTCTTAAACATCCTCCTGCTACTGCTGGCAGTGGTGATCTACTGCTCTAATATTAAAAAGCTCTCAAAAAGTTGCTTTTTTGTTGTTGGTTTTAAATCCCCAGATTAGCCCTGTTATTCTGTTTCCAGCTACTTTGCATAGAAATGATTCAGGACACAGAAACTTTGAGCCATGTTCAACAAAAGAACTCATACCGTTTCATCTCCTGTCAAAGTTTGTGTGCCGACAATAAATAAATAAAGAAATATTCGTTTTGTTCATCCTCTTCCTTTCATCCCACTTGGTGTGTCAGTGCAGGCAGGCAGTAGACCTGAGCGTGATAAAAAGAAGAAGAGCTGCCATGAGAAAGCCAGAAAGCTTTGCAAAAAAAAGAGGAGGAGAAAAAAATACAGCCTTTGATGGGGAATGCACTTTTTAATCTTTTAACATGGGGAAAAGGGGAAGGGCAGCACAGTCCCCCCCTTGGGTGTTTCTGTGTGTGCGTTAGAAGCAGCTAAGAGGGGATATGCTGATGCCAGAGTTAGATGAACTCTTCACTTTTGACTGCTAAATTCTTTTTCAGCAGAAATGTGAATGCAAAAGAAAGAAGCCTCATTCTCCAGGGTGACCATTTTCTGTCTTACCAAAGTAGTCACACGGTTCACACAGTTGCGAACAAAGACGCACAGATTACACGCAGGGCTCATGTGATCAGACCCAGTAACTTTAGAGCAGTCATTCAGAGTATTCCGCTGAATCGCATCTGGACAGTGAATTTCATGGTTTTGCACTTCCACGTGCAAGATCCCGAGGAATTGATTAGTAATACGAAAAATGATGAATCATTTAAAGTGACAAACAAACCAGTTAGATTTGACTGCAGTATTTGACCTGCTTGAGTGATAGCTGAGGTTTAAGATGTTAACTGTCAGTGCAGCTGGGTGTTACTGGTTACAAAATGAAAAATTAAATCTGTCTGACTCTCACAACTCACACCTCGAGTTCTTTAGAAAACATAGAATATCTCAGATTTCTTTATTTTTATTTTCCCTTTGTTCAGTTTTAAAACGCTGCACTGATCAGAATGCAGAAAATGACCTTCACACTGTGAGACTATATCTATATTCATATGAAATCATATAAAACATCAACGCAATGAGCTCAGTTTTGAATCGCTCCTTTTCTCAGCATGATATATAAACAGAGAGGCAAGGGGTTTAGAACAAGAAGTCTTTGTACAAAGCAACAATAAGTCTTCTTCATTAATGATGGAAGGATGTTTGCTCAGCTTATGAATCTATGCAAAATGAGCAACCACTTTATATTAAATCTTATTTTTATCCATTTTATTCCTTTTGCCAGCTCTGCGTTGAGAATAGGAATAACTGTAAGGTTACATGGTCATATAAAATGTTTTAACACTCACTGTATTTGTTTTTAATATGCTGTATAATAGACAATTGTTAATAAACTTATTATCTTGGTGTAAATTAGTTGGGAGCAATCTAGATGAGCGTGGCAGCAGAGGCAGCCATCAGTCTGTCAGTCTGAATGATGAAGTAGGGTGGTGATAAGGTGGAGGAAATGAGAAGGTTTATAGAGAAGAGAGAAGAAAAGTACATTTTTGCTGCCGAGAGTTTTGAAGGCAATATTATTGCAGAATTCTGTGGAAAGGGATAAAGAAAAAAACCTCAGAAAATGACAGAAAAAGAATAGGATCAATACTGAAACATACTGATGTGTCTTTTATTTTCACAGAGGGAAAAAAGCAAAGCTCGGAATATCGATGTTTTGTGGAATCCTGCGCTTTGCCTCACCTCCCCGAGTCGGAGCAGACAGGAGCTCATCGGGTCTTTAGTTTGGGAAGGGGTCACAGTAATGTGCCATCCCTGTCAAAGCGCATACAATCACAACACTAAAGAACCATAAATATTTCAGGGTCAGCCGGCTCCTTGCGCGTTTCCACACCACCTCCGCTGTGGTAGCTGACCCGCTGTCAGGGCTCTGGGGTGAAATAAGCTCTCCAAAATAAACAGGGGAGACCCAGAGAGACAGCCGTGGGCATTCAAAAAGCAAGTCATAAAACACAGCGTGAGAAAATTGTGCAACCTGAGTGAAGATTCCACTAAGACTACCTGTTGATCGTCGTAAGATACAGCTGTTCTTTGTTTTGCTGCTTTCCATGTTGTATGCAGTGACCTAGTATCTCCTATGTTCTCCAACTGTGGCTACAAATCTTTTAGATTATGTTTTTTTTAAGGTCTTCTAGAAGTTCCCCACAAATCACTTTTCCAATATTCTTTAAGCTGAAGGCACAACAGTCATAAAATGTCTGTAGCCAGTTAAGTTGTCCTCGCTGAGCAATTTTACTCAGAAGATTAAAGGCCGTTAGTCTTGGAAAAAGTTTAATGCTTGAAGTTAATGATCTCTGTGAGTTTTCATTTTCAGCTTCCACCTTCTTGTAATATTCAGAACAGATAAAACAATGATGTAAAACTCAAGCTAGACAGCAATTATTTAAAAGACAGTGTCTAATATCGTCAGACGAAATGAAATCAGTCATTATTATGTGGAGGAGACATCTTTATACCGGTCTTCTCATTGTGTTTTTTGTGATTCCAGCCTCTATTTGTCTGTTTCTTATCACTCGTAGTGCTATTTAGCTGATGATACTGATGTTACTGTGGTCTGAATCTTTGCAGTATTTGTATGGACCATGGTAACCAGGTGTGAAAGTGTCAGTTAACACTAACGTAGTACTCCACCCATTAAACTGATGACTTTTGGCTTGTAAAAACTAACACGCTAGTAGGCAACACGATGAATCCCAAACCACTGAGCAACATGGCGGTAGCTTCATCCATCTTTTGTATACAGTCTATGGATTCACCAAATCACTGCACCTGGGAAATACATTGCAGTGTTTGTATAGATAATGTACAACTGAAGTTAACAGCCAGCTAGCTTCAGCTTCTGTTGCTTCATTTGTATCAAAAGCATTAAAATGATAATTAGCTTTTCATTAGCTCAGATTACAATTTCTTCATTAGGGCCAAGGCTTGTTCCCCGAAGGCCCAGCTGGCTCTTCAGTGACCAAGAAGTTGCTTTAGTTCTTACATCAGGTAAATATTAATATGTTAATAAGTAATACAGGCTTAAAGGCAGATTTTCTTACAGACAATTAGCTAGCTGTTAAAAAGCTATAGCAGCTAGCTCTTTAACCTTGTCATTTATCCTAAGCTAAGCTAAAATTACTGTTGATTTTACCCTATCAGCTTTAATATCTTACACTGGAAAAGAAAGAAAGCAAAAAAGCGCTTCATACAAAGGAGGTCGAGCTACTTTGATCAATAAACTAAAGTATGGTGATAATAAATACTGTACTCACATGAATGTGCTTCAAGGTCAACTTCCTGTTTCTTTATTACTTTAACCATGACAAGTTCGCACACTGACGCGTTATCTTTGGCTTGGTTATGCCTTATTAATGTGCTATTGGGAAGACTGTAGTAGGGCAAAGGTCCAGATCAACTTTCACCCTGCAGATGATTTGTCGCTGTGTTGCATGTTACTGATACCTTTCGTTTCAGATCTCCGGAAATTTGTTGCAGGATGTTGGGAACAAGATTCCGTGGTTCAATGAGACTCAATAAGATTCAATGGTGCAAATGAAACCCAGCAGGGCTGGTTAGCTATTAATGGATGGATGGATAATTTCTACAATTTCAGCCCTGTTGACAGTGAAGAGCAGAAGGTGAAACAGGAGGTAAGAAATCCTTGTGTTGTCATCCACTCCCAGCACACCTGAGACTTGTGGATGAATGGAAAACACGAAGAGAGGAAATTAATTTCATTACAGAATAGCTGTACTGCTTACACTCCACAGCAGATTATTGCATGAGTGTTTTGATGGTGATGGATATCTTGTTGAAACAATTAGTCATTCAACCAAATGCTGTGAGTAAAATGCCAACAGGGACCGAACATCTTAAAGTGTTTATGGTTATTAACTTATCAAAATTACAGATATTTTTGTGGGTTTCAAGCAGTAATTTCAATGAATACTTGATTCAAATACAATACTGTATATACAACACCTGGCATTGCATTTGATTTTGCAAAAAATGTTGGTTTTATTTTATGCCCAGTTGCGGCCAAATGAATGCCCAAGTAGGCATTTCTATTTACTCTGACAAAAAATACAGGCAGCTGAAGATGAACTCAGTATAAAGATTTTCAGGTTCTGCTCTTGCATCCATGAAAAATTTCTTCAGATTGCCAATTTATTGCTTTAATCTCGAAAGGTATGTCTTCAGGAAAAAGAAAGAGAGGGGAGAGCAAGGGGGGACAGTGGCGTGATCATATTACTCTGAGGGATGAGTGATTTTCCTGTTATCTACTAATCTTCAATTACTCAATTTCCAGAACAATTCGGGCCTCAATCAACTGATCCAGTGAAGCAGAGTCAAGAGTTAAGCAGGAACAGATGACAGCCTTCTGGGCTCACATTGCAGGGGAGTGTGCATGAATGTATATGGATCATGCTTAAAGGTACACAGAGGCCGAAGTAGCTCGGTCACTCAGAGGCAAAGGAGTAACTGAGCTATGGTCGAGACAACAAACCCACGTTTCTCGTCTCGTCGTTTTGTGACTTTGACCTGTCTGCCGGTGTGATGTCACAACCTAAACTGTTACTGCTGGATAATGAAGCAGGCCCAAACATAGATACAACAGGTCCTGTTCGATGAATATGTGATATGAACATTAGCGGTAATCAGTTTCCTTTCTCTGGAGCCTACTGAAGCCATTTGGGAAAATACAGAGAGCCATAATGAAAACTGTAATGGCCTGAATAATGAAAATCCTCTCTAAATGAAAAGGGTAAGTTAATAGAGTTCTTGTTATGATGATACACAGCATCCAGCAGAGGAAGTCACTGTACTGGCCTTACTGCGATAAAGCACACGGCATTGTCTGAATCCCACTCTAAGTACAAAGGTTAGACAAAAATCCCTTCACAGTCCATGCAGTAAGTTCTGTCTTCCTTTTCCGTCCGCATTCCAATTTTCCTGCAGATATTTAAATATTTTATTGTTTAATATTTAATGCAAAATAGGCCCTCTGCTCTGGATTTGTGGTGCATCTGCAGAAGAAAAAGATCTTAGGGATGTAAATGTTAAGTGTCTACCTCTGTGTGGGTGAGGCCACAGAAACAGCTGACTCCGTGGGTAAACACTGCCCTCTCAGGGTTTACTGCATCAACTGCATGAAACGCGCTACCTGACTTTCAGCTGTGACGGGGAGAGCCCCACTGACAGCACACATCAGGTCTCTTATCTCATATAATACATCAAAGTAACAGATGAGTGTCCCATTAACACATGATGTGAACACATATCCCACGGAAAGGGGATAAATGAAGAAAGGCTGCAAGAAAGGGCTATACATGTTATGTAGCTGTTACTCTCTGCTTTAGATGAGGACATCCAATGAGGACAGAGGGGCTGGACCCACGACAGCTGCATACAAGCGCCTCCACACACTCATGCAAACACACATTCAGCTTCAGCTTAAGTATATGTGCACAAGTAGTTCTTAGCATCTATGTACAAAATTGTATTGTCAGGGTTTGTTTGTATATTCAAATTTTTCCTCTTTTCCATTTCTGTCACTCCACACTCAGTGCTTTTACAATTTTTTCCTCAACCTCTTTGTTGTAATCACCCCTATATCACCAGCACACCTGTATAATGTAATGATAAATTCTTTTTAAAAAAAAATAATGGTAATAACAAAGGAAATATGCAATACAATTCAATTTTATTTATACAGTGCCAAATCACAACAACAGTCGCCGAAAAGATTACATGCACAAATCTATTTACATTTATTAACCTTTTATATAGATATATGGATCATCAGTCAGTCAGGTGGGTGCTATACATGAGATCGGTTGCAGTCTGACATTTACTCTCTCTAACTTATTCTTCTGGTGGGTTCTCGTAGTACAATGCTTCATCTCACAGCCTCCATCAGTCAGTTGCGTTTGTGCACAGTCAGAATGAAGATGAAGCTGCATGGATAAAGAAATGCCCCATTAACATATATGAAAAATGCATAGACTTCATAATTGCAAAATAGAATGAACAAATATGTTCTGCTTGATATTCTCTTAAAACACAAAGACACATTTGCAGCATTGTTGTATAGCAAGTGATGCATTACTGGTCCACATGAAAGTTATGGATGCTAAACGAGTGAGGTGAAGCTGCAGACACAAGATCAGCCTCATGTGGTGACCATCGAGGCACGAGAGTTTGCTCTGTTATTAAAAAAATGATGTGAATCCAAAGGAGCTGCAGCGATGCATCATTGCACCGGGTAGCAGTAACGTTGAGGTGATGCTCATCAGAAGAAAACTTCACCTGAGACTTTTTCACAAAGGTCAGGGTCTCACCTTTGCAATCAGTGCTTCAGTAAACCCTGTGGAAATGAGTTATGTGACCCAATGTGGGTTTGATCAACAGGAAACGCCTGCTTTCAGATTCATGGGGCAGTTGCTGGCATAGGAAACATTTCAGAGAGAATCAATTTAATAAATATCAGCAATTCCTACATGCAGACTGTCAAGGAAAGGTGAGGTTATCTACCAGAGCAGATGTGGGTGTGAACGATTGTCCGTCTTCCTGTTTTAGCCCTGCGACAGGCAGGCGACCGGGGTGTAACAGCGTCATGCCCAACAATGCTGAATTGTATAAGCAGAACACGATGGATAGAGTGATTGATTTCTCGTGGGGCCCCTTGGGAAAATTAATTTCTCACCCTTTTTCCAGAGCAATCCTAGATCCACCCTGAGCCTTAGGAAACACAATGAAAGGGAAGCTCTCAGAGCTCCCTCAACCTCCCCTGACTTAAAAATTAGTGAAAGTCTTCAGGCAGATCTTAGCTCTTAAACATACTGCTCATGCAAGATAACCCAAAAAATTTCTGAAAGATTAATAGTGTAAGATCTGCTCAGATTTCAAATGAAAGCCATCTTTATGTGTAGTCTATGAATGCATTACATTATGAATAAGTTTACTTCAGCGGCTGAGCAGATAAAACCAGTGACTGTTCCCTTCGGTCACCAATTTATAATCAGTCATACAACACATGATGATGAGAGTTTAGTATATTTAGCAAAACTGGGATAAAGAAAAAGTCTATGCAAGCATCAACTGAGAAATAAAGGGACCAGTGTTGTGCCAAAAAATGATTGATATTCCGAAAAATGATCACTTGTATTTTAACTGTTATAAATGAATCTCAAACTTTTACCAGATATTTTATAAGAGATGTGGTCAAGGGGGCAGCAGCAGATATTGTAACAAATATAAGGATTAATTTTCAATTCAATTTTATTTATACAGTACCAAATCACAACAACAGTTGCCTCAAGGTGCTTTATATTGAAAGGTAGACCCTACAATAATACATACAGAGAAAAACCCAACAAACCTATGACCCCTTATGAGAAAGCACTTCAGTGACAGTGGGAAGGAAAAACTCTCTTTTAACAGGAAGAAACCTCCGACATAACCAGGTTCAGGGAGGGGCAGCATCTGCCATGACCCAACCGGTCATGGCAGATGCTGCCATGACCGGTTGAAAGACATGCTGTGGAAGAGAAACGGAGATTATTAAGAAGTGTGATTCAATGCAGAGAGGTCTAGTAACACGTGTGAGCAAACACCCAGTGCATCATGGGAATCCCTCAGTGACACAGCATAACTAAGGGATGATTCAGGGTCACCTGATGCAACCCCAGCTATATGCTTTAGCAAAAAGGAAAGTTTGAAGTCTAATCTTAAAAGTAGAAATAGTGTCTGTCTCCTAAATCCATACTGGAAACTGGAAGTTTTGTCAAGACATTGGAAGTGACCAAAAAGGACTGGGTTTATTATAATGAAGGAACAAAAACACAGAGCCACAAAGATGCTTATAAAACGAGTCATTTCTTGATTTTATACATAAGCCTTTCATAAACCCCGCTGACCACCACCAGTTTATCCGTGTAAGCACATCTGTGACACAGAAATGTCACAGAAACGTTGGAAAGTTCTGGCACTACACCGTGAGCCAGCGGGGGCCTGCAATGACGGGCACTTCCGTGCTGTGATTTAATTGGCTGAAAGTTTGTAAACCAGTCTTACGCTCCGCCTTTCCGCCCTGTGTTTAAGTCAGAGCAGCGGAGCAGTGCACTATAAATCGCTGTGAGGCGGGGTGGACCGGGTCATTGACCGGAAGTAACACAGCAGGTCATCACAGGACCGAGAACAGGCAAGCTCCCGGGCAGGTGAGTGGCTCATCCCACAGGTGTGTTCCGTTCTGACAGCAGTTCCAGAGCCATGTTTCTAAGCTGTTTAACCAACTAACTCGTGCTGGTTACTTAGCTGAGCGTTATTCTTCATGTTTACTTCCAGTTAAAGCTGCGGAATCAGCTTTTCTTTCAAAGAGAGTTATATTAAGATAAGAAGTTGAGGCACAGATCGGGAGACTGATTCGGAGAGGCCGTTTGTTTGATGCTGTGTTAACTAACGAGTCGTAGTTCCTCATATGGGGGAAAGTTCATCGAGCAAAAAGGGGAAGCAATGAAAGAGGGACCTGATTAGCTCCGCTGGGAATCATCGTCGTGCTGAGTCTTTGCTTAAAATTAATATTGTGGACTCGGTTACCTGAATCTTTTTTTTTTTTTTAGCTTCTGAGCCTTTCAAAATCAGGCAATCTGTTGTTGTAAGATTTCATCTCGGGTTGTGGCCTCAGTGTGTGGGCATGTGCTCTGAGTAGTTCAGACAGCTAGTGACTTTTCCCATTTGGATTCATATTTCAGCGGATATTTTTGGTGTATGGTTTCACAAAATAAAAGGCAGAGCTCTGTAGACCACATTATGTTTCACTTCCTTTAAATCCTCAGGTGACCCCACTGAATAATTCCAGGGACCAGTGGAGGACTCTGACTGCTTTTCAGCCCATGCAAAATAACATCACACATCTCTGTGTTGTTTTTAGGTGAAACTAAAGCACAGAAGAGACTAACCCTTTCAAGATTTTCCCTTTAACCTACATAAGATAACATAAGTGTCTCAGTAGTTTCTGATAAAGCAAATTCACCTTTGATATCAAGACTTCGGTTTTAGCTCTGACTAACACACAGTAGTTTCCCCTTCCCCCTGATGTGGCTCAAAACTGCGAGGATGTCTCACACAATGCAGTCGGATGAGGCTTGATAGGATTTTTATGGCCACTTTACTGGAATCAGTTGTCAGTGAGATGATCATTTTGAGAAGTCTAAAGCAGCCGTTTGTGTTGCGTAAAAGCCTTCTTCATAACTTGTACTGTTATCGCAGGTTCATCTCGCACTTGATATCAGGGTGCACAGTGTCAGACTTTGCTTTGTAATAAAGCTGGTGAAGATCTCATCAACTGCCACTCAGGAAAAAAAAAAAAACTCGGCGTTGCTCAACCAAGCTGTTGCAATAACGTGTAATTCTGAGTCACGCACAGGCCAGAAAGCTCTTCTGGAATACCAGAGCTCACGAAAAACAAAAGTGAAATGATTTTATTCACACTGACACCCAAAAATGTGTGAAATGATTGAATAGTAGCTCTATAAAAATGCTAGTCAGTGCTGAGTCTGGATATGAGGCTCGTCTCTCGCCGATCGCCTCCTCCTAACAGGTCGATGAAGCCGACCTGAGCACTGACTTCGGGTTGCAGCTGGTTGGCTGCACTCCTCAGGATGCTGCTGGCTGTTTCTCCAGCAGGACGATCGGAGGACTCATCCTTCTCTCATTCATCTGCTTCTGTTTTGTACATCAGGTCATGCATGTCAAATGCTTGTTAACAGCATCCCAGCTAATACAGGTGGAGTCCGTTTATGTCTGTGTGCCATCTGGCAGAACACAAGCAGATGCCATCCACATGTTGCAGGCACCAAAGGGAGAAGTGATGGATTTTGCTGCAGATGTTTCTTTCCAACTGGCTAACGGGCCTCTTTGGTCATTCCTTCTCCTGCTTGTATCTCCTTGTTGTCTTAACTGTACGCTTAAGATGCAAAGACAGGTGTGTGTGTGCACGCGCTAGTTACTAAACTGAATATCCCCTCTTAGTTCATTGTGATGTGATGAGTCTGCCTGCTCTTTGAGGTTTTCCTAGCTCAGGATGAGTCATTTAGGGGGAGTGACCACCCACATAAGCAAAATTGATCAGAGTACAGTGAAGGTAATGAGACTGCATTACCTCATTAAATAAAATTCAATGCATTTTCTTTAACTTCTAAAGAATATTATTTCTAAACAAGAATATGAGACCCTAATGAAAAATACAGTACTGTGCAAAAGTCTTAAGCTGCCCCAAATTTCTTTTGGAAGCAAAATATATAGTCCAGGCTTTCTGAAGGTGTTTGAAAGTTTTTCTCTGGACGTTGGATGCTTTTTAACTTCACTTCGTATTCGGTTCTTGTACCTCACTGTTGAATCTTTTTTGCTTGTTTAGCCCAGACGTGATGTACTAATTATTTGCCCACACGTGTCAGACGACTTGGAAACGGGGAACCTATTTTAAATGGTCTCTTCAGGCACTTTGTTACCAACAGCTTGTCCCAAAACGCATCATTTGGTCCCTTTTTTCTTTGGATAAACAAAGGATAAATAAATCGAGGCAACTCCCAAAAAGCGGTTGGGTGAAAACTTGGCATCTTGGTGTGGTACGTGTCCTTAAAAAGTGTGAGGCTTAAAAAAAACAACTATCTGTATCTGAAAGTCATGGCATCATTGAAAAGGCCAAAAAATTGAGCAAAGGCCTGAGATGATCTGGACCTTCAGCTGATCTGTCTACTATTCACTGACGCCACATCAGAAAATGTGTTGGTGGAAGGGCCGCTGTCAGGAAGCCATTCTTGATGAAGGGAGACTGGGAGGAAGGGCTGAAGTCTTTCCAGCGTATATGGATAGAAATTCACACAGTGGAACACTCAGTCATGGATCGGTCTCCCCAGAGTCTGGACCTCTGCATTACTGAAGCAGTGTGAACAGAACAAAAGGCAGAAACATCCAAAGAAGAGCTTTGAATGTCCTTCAAGAAGCCTTGAACTATTCCTGAAGGAGAGAGATCACACTGAGCTGAAGGATAAAGCTGCTTACACCAAGTCTTTCATATGCTGTTCCATCTGTATTTGCACAAGTTCAAAATTCCTTTTTTCCCCTCTCAAAATACCGGTCTATAAAAATGAGGGCTGGCTCAAGACTTTTACACATTAGTTCTTTTATTGGTGCTGCTGATTTCTGTCCTTATACAGTTTTTTAGAAATCCTAATTCCCACTTCTAGAAGAGACGTGACAGGCTGGCTGGGGTTGAAACTGAATAAATCACTAATGAATTTTACAGCATTGCATGGCCCAGTTAAGTATTACATTTGATCTTCATTTAAGACCATTTTTCATTGTATTAATGTAATATGGTAGTTTTCACTTGAGTAATTATTTTGGCCTAGTTCTCATTTAAAGAAATATTTTACATCTGCGCCGCACTGCTCGCGGTTTCCCGTTAGATTAATAATATCAGAGGTCGTCCATTCTGCCTACGAGCCTTCACGAGAGCGTGTGAACACTCCGTCTCCAACGTTAGTGCCCTGCGGGACCACTGTTCGTGCCATTAGTTATGATTTTCCTCGGACTCGCATCCATAATTTGAAATTATCAGAACTTTCATAACCACAGAGCTCTCTCACATGATTTATCATCCCTGTTTTCTTTTTATGCTCTAGTCACATTTCCTTAGTTTTTTTAATGTGAGCGCAAGAAAAATGTGAAGATCCGTGTTCTGTCAGGGAGCTGTGCTCACACTTAGAAGTCCAAGAATTGAATTAAAGGAATAAGCCCCAAATGATTATTGTTTCACTCTTTTTAGTAACAACAGGGACTTGTGATGTGTCGTCCAGACATTTGTACTTTCTTTATTTCTAACACACTTCAAAGCATAAATCATTCTTGGGAGTTTTCCTTTGAAGCTGCTGCTTCTGCTGCTGCCAGTGATGTTAGTCGTGTTACCCTAACTGCTGTGAAGAGCTGTTAAAATGTCAGGCTTTTATTCTTGCAGTTTTGAATCAGATTTTGGCTCAAATCTTTCCTTAATACACAGATAATCATGCAAGAAGAGCTTAAAATCCTAAGTTCGGTGATTATGTATGCATGATGCATACGCCTCGACTTAACAAACACCTGTCTCATTAATTCTTTCTTCATACGCGGCTTTGTTTTAACGATGCAACAGCGAAGCTGCTGGAAGTTGACAAGAAAATACTGATATATTTGGATTTTAGTCTCAGTTTTTAATGCAGTTTCATATGTGTTGCATCATAGTGTTGACAAATGAATTTGGCGTGGCTGAGTTGCCTTTCTGCATGCATTAAACTGACGGGACTAAGATTTGTGCGAGATAAAGTATACCAGCTATTTAAACACAGGGAATCATGGAGAAAGCTGTTATTTCATCATGCACAGTGGGCACTGTGAGGCGAGTCTCTGTTTCTGACACTCTGTATTCTGTGACACAGATTGAATCCAGCAGTCACAATGGCAGACAGTAGGAAGACTAATGAGAGTGGAGCTCCGGCTGCAGAACCAGCTAATGGAGAGCAGCAGGTGAGGGGCACTGTGACCTGAAATGATACCCAATACATAACACGAGTCTTTTGTGAACTCATTTGACACTTGGAATTTCCCCATTTCGATCATCTACTGTGGGAAATTAATGATTATTCCTTATTCATTACTAATACAGACCTGATAAGAGCTGAACTAAACTGTACCGTGAGACAGGATTTTGCTTTCAGTAACGGCAATGGTTCTATTTTTGTCCTAGACGGTTGTTTCACGAGTGAGCAACTTGCCCTTGGTCAGTTCAGCGTGCGAGGTGGTTTCAAACGCCTACAGTACCACCAAAGACAGCGTTCCCCTGCTGAAGGGAGTGATGGATGTAGCCGAGAGTGGGGTCCGGACTCTGGGTGCAGCCGCCAGCACAGGGTCCAAACCTCTCTTGAACATGATCGAGCCACAACGTAGGTTCCCGTCTCTGCAAATCCGATGTAACGTATGATAATCGCACAAAGATGTATCGCAAACAAATATTTCACGCTGGTTGCACATTAAAGGTGAGAAACTGAAGTCAAATCCATTGCTGCCTCAGAGATGGAATACAAAAGAATAATAAGAATGTTTTTTTTTTTTATTGTCATGAGAATAAACTTTCCAACTTGAATGGATGTGTAATTTGAATCTGGGGCACTTATCCAGTTCTAACTGTACTGTAAACCTGACACGATGCCCGTTTTTTACTAAGTGGTATTTTCACTGATTCTTGTCATTATGTTAACACGTAATCTTGTATATCTTTGACCTTCTGTTGTGCACTTGTTGTAGTTGCCACTGTAAATGACTACGCTTTGAAAGGATTGGATAAGATGGAAGAAAAGTTGCCTATTCTTCACCAACCAGCAGACAAGGTCAGAAGGAAGCCCGTGCTGTTATAATGTAGCATTTAAAAAAACAAAAACAAAAAAAAACATAACCCTCTCAAGGTTTTGTCAGTTCTGCTTAAATGTTGTCATAAAAATAAAAAATGATGGACCTGATAAAGAAACCAGCCCTCTAGCCTCAATCATGAGCTTGTTTTCTTCATATTGGTGCATTCTGGAGGATTTTGACTTCAGAGAAAATGCAAAATGTTTCACTGACAATTGCAGATTTACCTCTTCTTCCGGTAACATGTTGTCATTGCAGTGCAAACTGAGTAGCGGCACTCTTTACAGCAGCATAAGCACAGTTTATAATCTAGCATTAATGACAAACACTGGGGTAATTTCCAGTAAAAGAAAGTCATGGCAGAACTTTATTTTTAATTTTTTTTTTTTATTGCTCATTTGGCACCAAATCGAGCTCCAACACCACATTGGTTTTCAAAAAAGGTAATTATCTTATCTCAACTTCCTCAGGTGGTGTCAGACACAGTGGGAATGGTGTACCAGTCTGTGGCAGGGGCCAAAGAAGCCGTCGTGGGGGCTGTGATGGGTGGCGTCGAGCTGACCCGGGCAGCAGTCAGTGGAGGAATCAACACAGTCATGGGCACCAGGATGGGCCAGATGGTCAGCAGTGGGATGGGCCTGGCCCTCAGCCGATCGGAGGACTGGGTTGACCAGAACCTACCGCTAACTGAGAGGGAGCTGGGTCAGTAGCTGTACTAATTACTTGATCAAAAACGCTGGGTGGTAACAGACCGATTTGCCTGATGGTGAATTATATGAATAGGTCTTGACATATAAAGGTTTAGACAATGAATAATTGAGATTGTCCCCAAAAAAAGGTCATAAAAGCAGGATGAGATGATCTGGTGAAAGGGGGGGCAGTTGTCAGGGCTCTTGAATTCAACCACGGTGACTTGGACACTTTTATGGTCGGTGCTATTCATAGACAGGCAGGGCATTCCATTGAACTTCCCTTCTGTTAACTTGGCCCAAAAAGTACCTGCAATTTCCAGCACTCGCAGCTTTGACACCTGCTACCGTGATGTCATGTTATCATGACAACCTGCCATACTCCACTGTGCGAGCTGCATAAGAGATCCTTCTCTTATTGTGGCTGTGTGGCACAATTGCAACTGTGGCAGCAGCACAGTTGAAGTTTTTCCTTCGTAACCATCAAAGTGGCTTTTAATGGAGGTGCAGTGATGCAGCGTTACGTCCTTTTGCTTGCTCAGAACTGATCAGAGCCTCTCGAGCCTTCCCCTCTCTTCTAAGTAGACTGGTTTTGAGTTGAGGAGGGGGGGGGTCCATCAGTCATGACATACCCACCACCCTGTGCAATGAAGATGCTACATATGCTAACGGCCTGTTTCTTTCAGTAATGTCACACATCTGATTTAACATTTGCCTCTTTCAGCTGCTGTGGCCGAACCTGCCAGCAGCGAGGTGGCTGTCTCTTCGGACAACCCCAGCTACTTTGTCCGTTTGGGGAAACTCTCTGCTAAGGTACAGGAACGAGCTCTTCAGCACTCTTTGGATCGGGCACGGCACTACCGGGACACGGCCTATGGTACAGTGGCTCAGATTACCAGCACTCTGGACCTGCTAGAAAGCGCCCGCACCAGTCTCGGTACAGCAGGTAACCAGATAGGAGGAGCCTCGGAGAAGCTCCTGCAGCGCTGGACCGAGTGGAAGCAGAAGCACGGAGGACATGATGGGCAGACGGAGTCAGAGCCAGATGGGACCAAAAATGAGCCTGAAGTCAGGACGGAAAGTCATTGAACCAAATTATTCAGCTGTGTTTTACAAATATATGTCATATACACTTTACATAAGCAGCATTTTTTACTATAAAGTAACCTCTAACACATCATGAACATGAGGACATTTCTCTGCAAGGGGAAATGATATAACGGTAGATGCAGGTTGGCGTTTGCAGATCCTAACTTTAAATGTGCTCTTTTAGCCTTAGTGTCATGTTAACAATCCACTAGAATCTGCCTCGCATCCACCGAGGTCTTCAAGGTCAGCCTAATGATTCATTGGTGGAAAACAAAAAATCTTAGAACTTACACGCCACACATGTATAGTTTATATTGTGATAAAATTTCATCTCACATTTGACCTCTGACCTCTGCTTCAGGGTAAATAAACCTGATTTTTGAAGATTGAAGTGATAATAATGTATAGAGCCATTTAAATGTGTTTATTACTGCCTTTGTTTGTTTGTTTGTTTCTGTGTCATTGTTGTACTATTTGCATTTGAACTGTGATGTTATCAGATCTTTACATTTTATTCATTTGTTTTTTATTTCCACTTACATTCACAGCAGCTGGAAGGGCAGACCCTCTCTATGGTGCGTGGTCTGAGTGACCAGCTGCGGTCAGCATGTGCCAACGTGGTTTCAAGTGCTAAAGGTCTGCCGAACACAGTCCAGGACCAGCTGACCGCGGCTCGACAGTCTGCCGAGGAGCTGTATTCCTCTCTGAGGAACACGAGCACCATCACACCGGTCCTCCTCGAGCGGAGCCGTCATCAACTGAACCAAGTACTTACTGTCCTCTGCTGTCTTTACTGCTCCAGCTGTGCAGCAGCTTAATTAAATGTAGCTCATAGCTCGAGTTTTTATTTTCACCGACACTGTCATCACTGTCCACATTAGTTCTTGTCTGTAATGTCCCTGGAAAGTCCCATACATTGCTGACATTCAAGTGTATGTTATATACTTACCAGTCACTTTATTAGGTACACCTTGTTACTGCTGTGTTGAAGGCCTAGTTACTGGTATTTGAGTTACTGTTGTCTTCCTGTGAGCTTAACAGTCTGGTCATTTTCCTCTGATACCAATGGGGATTTTTTTATCTGGGAACTGCTGTCTTACTCATTGGATATTATTATTAATAATTAATAATTTATTTATTGCACCATTCTCAATCCTGGATGTGGTTGTAATGAAGAAGCCCAGCAGATTGGGGGTTTCTAATTATCTTTCTTTCCCATTCTGATGCTCCATCTTAACCTCAGCAGGTCATCTTGACTACATCGAAATGCAGAGAGTGGCTTGCATGTGATTGGCTGATTAGATATTTGCATTAACAATCAGCTAATGAAGTGGATAATTTGTTAAAACTAATTGGTTTTTAATTTGTGATGGTGCTCAGTATTATTAGAGATAATTTATCCTCTTAACGATACATTTTTATTAAAACTGTACTGTTATGTGTTCATCCCAGGTTCAGAAGTCTGTGGATGGTGTTATGGACTATCTACTGCACAACACACCGCTCAACTGGCTGGTGGGACCGTTTGCTCCTCAGATCACTGAGCACGCAGAGGCTAACGTGGCAGAGAAGGCCGGACTAAACGAGTAGACACGAAGACTTCCTGTGCTCCTCTGAGATGATTCAAAGTGGTGTTAGAGGACTAATGCTTGTTGATGGACCAGCTAAAAATAAATGCCATAATATTCATGAAACGCTGTCATCATCGTAATTCTATCAGTTATTGACACTACATTTATCATACAGAAGCTAAAACCTGAAATGTGGCCTTAGAAAATCATGTTTTGCACTTTCTTAAGGTAGATTTTTTTTGTTGTTGTTGTTTTTGTTTTAAATCTTAAAGATTAATCTGTGTCTGTAAACATTTTTGTTAGGAAGGAATTTAAAGCCTTTCCAAAACAAAGCAAAATACGTGTAGCTTATAGGAAAATGAATATTGAAAAGACATGACATCTTGAATCGGATGCCTTTCATTTGTTTTTGATTTTTACCTTCAGTATTCTCTTCTTGGAAAGAGTTAATTGTCAGTAAACTGATGTAAATAAATTTCTAACACTGCAGAATCCTGTAGAAGCCAGTGGCTCTTTATTCACGCTTGAAAACAGACTCACACACGTTAGAAACAGGAGATAATGTCAAACAGAAAAATGAGGATAAAGATAAGTCTAGAGAGGGATTATTTGTTTTGTGAGGAAGAAATGATTGATTTCTCCATTTCATCACAAAAATGTATTTTTTGTTCATGTCTAACTCGGCAAGAAACAGCATTAGATTAATAACATAAACAAATCAACTGTAACAAAAACTCATAAAGAGGCCAAAGTCGGGGATCGTGTCCACAGATGGACTGGGGCCAAACGATGCTTCTCTGACCGTGTGTGTGTGATGATCAGCTGTGGTGGTGGAGGTGGTGTAGGTGTAGTTTGCTGTGCTGGCCCGTCGCTTTGAGGGCTGACACTGGCGGTGACGTCATGGTCGTTGTTTCGAATGTCGGGAGCTAGCGCTGGGTAGGAGGCCGCGCGCTCTGCTGGGGATACAGCTCACTCAAATCTGAACCCCTCGGTCGTCGACAGCCGCCGATTACCTCCGTTTCAGGTAATGTCTTCGTCCCCGACTGCGACGGCAGATTCCCGGGATGCGGTACCGGTCATAAATCCAGCCGGGACGCTGTCAGGAGGCGCTCTAGATTTGGGTTGGCTGATTGCGTTAGCAACTTGGCTAACGCTAGCCCGCTAACACTAGCGTTTATTCGATTGAAAAGCCGCGATCTGCGTATAGTTCGTCACCAAGGACGCTGTAGCTTTTAACTTTTGTGTTTTTCACGATGGTACAGGGCCACCGGTTGAGTTTTGTCCTTCCTTTTACACCGGTACGCAGTGTCAGACAGACTAAACGTCCAGCGAGGCTGTTTGCTAATGTTTGCTGTGAGCTATTCAAGCACAGGACGCCAATTGTTTTCTTGTGCGGACAAACTCAGACTGGGAACAGCCAGCTGGAAGTTTTTCGGCTAAACTACAAGCAGCGCAGTTTTAACGTTTGCCAGCGCTTCGATATTTAGGGTTTCGTACTGACGGTGTTTTTGTGTTAGCCTCGCTGTCTTTTTCACAACTTTCTCCCTGACCAAAAACGTCTTGTGCGGCGGAAGAAAGCGTGAAACAGCTGAGTTAGCGCATGTTTCACACACCGTCATTTACCTTCTAGGGTGTGTGCGCGGTTCTTTCGACCTTTGTTTCCGTCACCATGCACAGCTCTCCGTGTTTGTTCAAACTAATCCCACAGCTTCCTACTTTTAAAACTCGTGCTTGCTTTGATGTTGCAAGAGGTGCAGTACATTTGGCGATCCGTTTTACAGCACCAGCACTGTTACTTCTGCGTTTTGCTGTTTTTTTTGTGTGTTTTTCAATATGTATTAGTATTTTCAGTGTGCCAAAGTCCAGGCCTTATTTTGCAGTAGACGTGGACTTTGGCCTTCAGAAGTTGGGGTTGGTCTTAATTTTGGTTTATGAAGTTATAAACCTGCGACAGACCTTCATTACAGCTGCAAGTAGTGGACCATAACCTTTAATTCACAAAGACCTCTTTTCCACTTGTCCAGTGCCTAATCTAGAGCTGGCTCAATGCATTCCAGTAAAAGGGGGGGGGGGGGGGGGGGTTTTGTGG
>VUQR01011839.1:0-12930 GCA_015108515.1 Hemichromis elongatus
AATTGTTCATGCATTTGTGTCATCGCGCTTAGATTATTGTAATGCCCTGTTTACCAGCTTGGATAAATCATCACTTTCCCGCCTCCAAGCTATACAAAATGCTGCAGCTAACATGTTCCAGTAAGCATGCTCACATTAGTCCGATTTTATGTTCTTTACATTGGCTCCCAATTGATTTTAGAATTCGTTTTAAAATTCTTGTTTTAACATACAGAGCACTAAATGGCCAGGCCCCAGATTATTTATCCAAGCTCCTCACAAAACACACTGCTGCTCGTTGTCTCCGCTCACAGACTCAGAGTGTGTTGGTTGTCCCCCGTACACGTCTGAAGACCAAAGGGGACAGAGCCTTTCAGTCAGTAGCACCAAGGCTGTGGAACAGTTTACCACCACAACTACGTTTGGTTGACTCTGTGGAATCCTTTAAAAAGCAGTTAAAAACGTATCTTTTTAAACAAGCCTTCTGTTGATCAACACATTTTTAAAATTTTTACTGTTTTCATCTTTATTCACTTTTAACTTTTTTCTATATTGTGTATATTGTCTTTTCTGTGATTTAATTTTCTATTTATTTTAATCTTTGTGTACAGCGCTTTGTGACCGCTGTCTATGAAAAGCGCTTAATAAATAAACTTTACTTACTTACTTACTTACTTCCTAAACACAACCTTTACTTGCATGAGTGACATGTTCAGTCAGACTATGAATGTGCTGCTGATGCGAGCCCAGGCTCCACAGCAGCATCAGCCTTGCTGTCCACAACCATGAGACGCTTCCTGGAGAGCAAGGGACCAACCAAAACATGTCTGACGTTGAACTGGTTTATACTCTTGACCAGCGCCTCTCAGCGCCATGCTGCCGCCCCTCTGTCCCAAACAACCTTCAGCTTCATTGGATAAAGATAAATGTAAAACTACCTCCAGCCTGGATGAGCAGCAGCAGTTTTGTCACTTCAGCTTTAACATGATCTCATTTTCTCTCATTACTTAAAGTAAATGTATTGTGTAGACTGGTTGTTCCTGTTTCCAGTGATAAATGCACAGCTGGCGTGTTTAAAGATGACTGCTTTCAGGGTTAAAACAATGAATGGGTAGAAGAAGGGACAAGCAAATGAGGACATCTTTATTTAAATGAAATGTGCACTCATTCTGGAGATTTGGACCAGCAACCCTCTGTAGACGTGTAAATGTGCCTGTTACCCACCTGAGGACACGGGGCTGCAGTGGAAGCCGTCTCCGTGGAAACCGGGCTGACAGCGACAGGTATAGGAGCCCTGTGTGTTGGCGCAGGAGGCCTGAGCGTGGCATCGATGCTGCTGCTGACACTCGTCTATGTCTGAACAGGCAGAAGAAAAAGAAGCCAAACAGCTCTTCAGATTCTGGATCAATGGATCACTTTCTGTTGTTTCACTTAAAGATGCAGTCCCAGGGATGGCCACCAGGTGGAGAAACGTTTTCAAAGTAGATCCTGACTGTACGCTGCAAATTTGAATGAAGCCATAACGCCAGAGTTCCCGATCACGACAGCCTGGTAGGCTCCTGCAGCATTACATGAGTCCACCTAGATCTGGCTCTCAAACACACCGACAAACCCGTTTGGTCGTATCTTTGAGAGGTTGCGTAGCAAAAGGTGAAAACAACAGCAGCTGTGTCATCACTGCGTGTGAACAGCAGCAGGACACTGAACAGTTGTATGTCTGATGTGTGGCAGGACTTAGATGATTATTACTTAAAGAGAAATGACCTGACAGCTCCCAAAACATCAAAACAAAACACCCAAATGCCCCCCGGTGGCTCGGTGAGGTACAGCCTAAGCCTCTTTAAATAGTCCCTTTTTGCAGCTGTTAATTACAGGCTCTGAGGGGACTCTTCTTCAGCCAACGTTGAAAACATGCTGACAGACCCATCTCTTTAACCACACAGTGTATTTATAGTGGGAATAGTTTGTCCTCCCATCTTGCACCTCTGTGTCCACAGAGGCTTGGATCCAGCCAGCGGTCATAAGTCTAGTGGCTCCATGGCTGAGCTAGTGACAGGTAGCATAAATGGTATGAGAGGAAACCCTTTTCATTTCATTCTGTAGCCCACACATGCAGGCAGTCATCACGAGCCATCTTCAACCACAAGAAGAACAAAGAGTACTGCCTCCACAGAGCCCTGATCCAGGCATCACAGCCAGCCTGGGACAGGGCTGAATCACGGAGCACCATCAGCCCACAAACACAGGGCAGCTGTGAGGCATAGCTGCATGTTTCAGATACACAGCTGGGTGAATTATTCCCATAGCGGCAGAACACAGACGGACGGATATTAGTGGAATAACTGAGGCCAAAGGTGTTAGACCCGAGCATCAGCCAGGTTAGGGATGTCAGTGTGGTAATCCCTAATCCAGCATCCAGATACTCAAACACACACGGGTCCTGGCTCTGCTGGGGAGAAGTGGAGTCTATGGACAACTCTATGAGGGTGTGACACGGCTGGTAAAGGAATGACTGCTGTGTAGCACACACTGATACGAGCCTGGAAAGCTGTGGAGTAACTCCTCAGTCTGGGACAGGTGAGCACACCTGTCAGCCCAAACATATTTAGTATTATACCTTCATGCAGCAGTTTTTCTTACATTTACAGAGCATCTGTTTATTAAGGATGAGACACAACATTGAACTCAACCTGCTGATACTGACTCACCCTGACACACCCGGCCGTTACCCACAAACCCCGGCAGACAGGAGCAGATGTAGGCTGAGCCTCCGGTGTAGCTGCACAGCGCTCTCTGTGGCACATCGCAGTCATGAGATCCTCTCTGGCAGTGATCTACTGGACGGTTCTCCTCTGCAGGACCACAGAGAAACATGTTTGATGTATCTGTCCAAAATCACAGATCCATCCATCCATCCATCCATCCATCTTCTTCCACTTATCCTGGGCCAGGTCACGAGGGCAGCCTAAGGCAGAGAAGCCCAGACCTCCCTCTTCCTGGCCACCTCCTCCAGCTCCTCAAAGGCATTCCCAGGACATGCTGGAGAGATATAATCTCTCCAGCATGTCCTGGTCTGCCTTGGGGCCTCCTCCCGGTGGGACATGTCCTGAACACCTCACCCAGGAGGCGTCCTTATCAGATGCCTGAACCTCCTCAGCGGGCTCCTTTTGATCTGGAGGAGCAGCGGCTCTACTCTGAGCTCCTCCTGGATGTCCGAACTTCTCAGCCTATCACTAAGGGAGAGGCCGTGAGGGCAGGGACGAGAGCTTCACTCTCAGCTCTCTCTTCACCACGACAGACCAGTACAGCATCCACATCACTGCAGCCGCAGCACCAATCCGTCTGTTGATCTCCCGACACTCATGAAGATAGACCCAAGATGCTTAAACTCCTCCGCCTGGGGCCGGAACGTACTGCCTGGTGATAATTTCAGGCTTTTAGTTTTTGAGATGTTCATGTATAGACATCACCTCAAAGTGCCGTGCTGTCAGTGGACAGGTCGTTCTGAAAAATTGATTTATCTTAAAAAGTACTCGACCTATGAAGCTAAAGTCCCACAGCACTCATTACCCATGTCCAAACTATTTAAACATAACAGGATCACCTCATAGGGAAGAAGGTCTAACCAGCTAACCCGACAGCGTCATCATTTCAGGTTTAAGCAGTCGCGTCTCGTCAGACCAGGCAGGCCTGAAAGATCTTTACTGTTTATGTGTGTTGTCAGCTTTGGAAACATCTGCCTGTGATTCTCACCCACAGGAACCAGAGATCCCACCCACCCGCCAGCTGTCAACACACACACACACACACACACATGCACACGCGCACGCGCACGCACACGCACACACACATACACACATTAAACTCACCGATACACGTCTTTCCATCAGTGGCGAACACAAAGCCAGTGGAGCACTCGCAGCGGAACGCTCCAGGCTGATTGCTGCAGATGGCGTTGGGTCCACACACCAAGGGAGTCTCCCTGCACTCATCAATGTCTGCCATTAACACATATTTAATGTTACTGACAGATTACAAAGTCTCTGCCATGTGTAGCTTGTAGATGTAATCCCGGCTCATTCTACAAATATCTGACTGTTTCCATGTGACTATCACATTTTTGAAATCATCTGTTTTGTAGTTCATTCCAATTTTCAGCACTGCCCATGTGACCAACAGTGGGTTTGTTACCGTGGCAATATCGTCCATCTCCAGTGAAACCAGTCGTGCATTCACAGCTGAACCGGACGCCCTCGCCAGGTCTACACACAGCGTTAATGTCGCAGCCGTGCCGACCACTGAAACATGGATTCTGCTCCGGAAGACTGCCTGTCAGAAAATTAGACACACCTCCAGTGACAAACATGCTCTCTGACAGACTCTTTACAGTACACAAATCCAGTAGCGTGCCCACAGAGCCTTAAAAAGATCCACAGGCTGCACCTGAATCACCGATGTGGACAGCGGATCAGCTGTGTGTGATGATATCTGTGCATTCCTGGATTATCCTTTTGTGTTTCACATTTCAATGTGTTTTTTCCTTTGCTACCTAGCCTGACCTGTCTCCCCAATGTGATGTTTGTGTATTGTATGTATGGTCGGCGAGGTCTGTCATTTCGGTTGTGGGCAACTGCAACTGACAAATAAAAGCCATCTCATCTCATCTCATCTCATCTCATCTCATCTCATCTCACCTCACCTCACCCATAGTTCAGCCACAGAGTGGCTACGTTCATTAGTGGCAGCTCATCTCTTCTTTGGCCTGCAGCTACATGAACATCCATACTGGTGCAACCAGATGCCAACAGATTCTTCTACAATATTCTGTTTGACAACATGCACGATGGAGAACTTGTGCAGTTTGGCAACAAACTCATAGCGTCAACCAGATGATGATAACCCTGAAAATAGAACCAGCGTCTCCAGAAAGTAGCACTCACACTAAACCGCCACCACAGTAACACAGCAAGGCAGCAGGACAGCAGAGCCACTCCACACGGTTCTATCCAGTAGAATAATTATTATGAAATATTGCAGTAGGTGCTGAGAGACCAGTGCACAAAATGAACCATTTCACAGTGAAGAACAGCAGTCAGAACGCATCATGTAAATGTGCTAAAACGTATATATGCAAACATATCTTTGGTCTCACGTCCACACTGTTTTACTTGTGATATCTCTAGTTTCCTCCGCCTGGGTGGAGACAGACGCTTGATTTTCTGTGTTTGTGTGTCAGCAACACAAACATCTATGAACTGTATATAAAAGATGGACCCAACCTCTGCGATGCCTCTTATTGGATAAAAGGTCCTCTGTGGTGAACTCTCTGACTGCAGCTGGAGGAAACATGGCCCAGATGTTTGCAGCCCAGCTCAGTGTTCTTTGCTTGTAAAAAGTGAACCCCCGAGCTTCCCCCAACCAGCCTCACCTGCATATTTACCTTAAGCCTCCTGCTGCCCCTCCCCCACCCTGCCCCCACCCCCAGGTTGGTGTCTTGTTGACATGAGGCGCTGATCTTCGCCCCCTGCCTGCAGCACTCTCACCGCCTCTCTGATTGCAGCTGAGGAAACAGAGCCAGGCTCAGATTACTGTTTACCTTCCTCTGATGTCCCACTGAAACCCCGCTGAGGGTTGAAACTATTGGATATGTGTTTCCGAACATTCCTCGGAGTCACAGCACACGCCGCTTCCCTGTGACCGTCCCTGACAACGTGGGAAACGTTCTGCGACCTTCAGCTCGAGTCTGCGTCTGTGACACGTGTGGAACTAAAATAAAGACGCCGCGCATTCACAGTCAGGTTTTCTTCCATTACCTTTGTTTGTGCCAAGAACTAAAATACCAAAATAACCACGGTCTGCAAACGCTGCTCAGTTAAACATCTAGAAGCTAAACTGTGAGCCTGTGTGGAGCCCATCCATAAATGACACGCCGCGTCCGGCTGGCTGTACAATACAACACACTCAGACGCCTTGTCCTTCCACGCCACATCACAAATATTTCAAAGCCCATTTCAGCTGGAGAAGATTAGTGTTGCTTGTGTCTATTATTTCTATTACAGACTATTTGTTAAATACAACAACTACATCCATCATCTTCTACAGCTCAGCCATGTTTGTGCTTCTGGTTCCTTCCCAGCACTTGTTCTGCAGTGATGGGATGGATACCACTCCTCACTTCCTGCTACAGGCCACTGACGACCTTTGTTTCATTTTGGGTCAGTGAGAGTCTGGTTTGGTTCGTCTGTGATGAAGCACTAACACTGAGTAATGTCTTAACCGAGCTTCCTAATGTTGACTGTAATCATAATTAATTAGTATTAATTAATTAATTTAGTATTGCTCCACGCCTTCTATCAAAGTCACTAGTCACTCAAAAATCTGTACACACACGCACACACACACACACACACACACACACACACACACACACTCAAACACTCACACACACACACATATATGTGGATGTGTAACATACTGTGGATGGGACCAATTTTGTTGCTCATGGCGTAGCGGACGAGATGGTTGTTGGCATCAAACATCACAAAGATTTGGTCTACGCTGAGCTGCTGGCTGGTCAGCGCTGCCCCGGCCCACCCAGCCTCGTCGTGCGGGCAGGTCTGAAAGACAATGGTCTGACGCCACTGGTAGCTTCTGGTCTGGACGTCTCCGTCAGGAGAGGTGATGGTGTAGTTGCGGCTGGAGGACGAGATGATGACTAGAAAGAGGAGAAGAAACACTTTAGCATTGAGCTGGAACACATTGGCGTTCAGTGGGATGAGGACATGAATCTGTTAGACCCCCCCCTCCCCCGTTTGTTCTGTGAGCTGTGGGCCTCACAGTTTCTGTTGTACTGGTAAATCTCCTTGTATGGCTCGATGTGGACGGCAGAGCCTAACGGGACAGCCGGCAGACGTCCATCCAGGTCTGTGCTCATCAACAGATGGTCATGTTCATCGATGCCTTTAAACTCTTGCTTTATGCTCAGACGCTCGTTGCCCGGCTGGAAGACCACCTCGGCCTGCCGGGAAAACACGCCGCCTGCAGGAATGTGAAAAAACACAGGAAGAGGGACAAGCGTCACAGGCTGCCGTCCAAGAAGGTGGATGAAGAAACTCCAGGCGTTGGATGTGCAGTGAGCAGCCACTTTATAAGGTATGCCTGCTTCCTAATGCACATGTCTAACCAGTCATGATATGACAACAGTTCAATGCATTTAGGTAGCTAGACATGGTAAAGACGACCTAGTGAGTGCTAACGGGCAGCAGAATGAAGAAGACGTACAAGTACTGAACAGAGCTGTTCCCCAGGCTGTCCCGGACGCCGAGTCTTTGCACTTCTGAGCAGTGTTGTGAGCACATGAGGGACAAATGCATCGGACGACGCGGCTTTACACAACAATCATCAACAACCTGCAGCCTTACCGATGAGACTGAATCCGTTCTCGGAGCCGGGCTGCTCCAAGGCGAAGGCCCAGCCGATGACACCCCCCAGTGAGGACAGAAGCTGCAGGGAGGGCCCCACGCTGTCGGGGATGTCGCTGATGGCCACATAGGCCCGCCCATCATTGGCTACCACGTATGAGTGCAAATCGTTGTTGGTAAGCCTTACCGGCGAAGCCACGTTTCCCACAAACACTTGGCCGTTCACTTTTCCATTCATCCTCTGGGGTTTGCCTGAAAAACAACTTCTCCATTAAATCATTTCATTGTTTCTTCATCTTCAGTCTTCCTTTTTGTCACGGAAAATCCTGATAAATATAGACAAACGGAATAATATTTACATGACATTTACCAACCTGTAATGCTTATAAAGGAGTTTTATTAGAGGAAAAAAGCCTAAGTTTGGATAGCTTATGAGACGGTACTACCTTAGATAATGAGAAATTAACAAAGCTGTTTTCCTATTATTAAAATAATCATTAGGTTTACTGATAAGCAACTTTATTCTTCTCACCTTCTGCAACACAGTCCTTCCCATTACCATAATAACCAGGCCTGCAGTGGCAGCAATACCCCCTGCTGTAATCTCGGCAGTCAGCAAAAGCCGAGCATTCATGCCTGTTGTGGGCACACGTCTCCAAATTGTAGGCAAAAACTGTGAAAGGACCAGAAGAAGGCAGGCAGGATGGCTTCAGTCAAACTAAACTATGAATCTGACAGAAGCTCTTGACAATCTCACCCAAAGAAAATGAAACACAAACGTCCTATTATACCGTTCACGTCCAAATCTTCATCGACCACCACGACCTGAGGATGCTGTGGAGCTGAACGCGGTGGTACTGCTACGTGCCGCTGTTGCACTGGATCTGGAGGGTACCCCGGCTGCACTGTAGTGTATCTTGGTTCGCTGTGTGCAGGAGTGGTGCGCCTTGGTTGCAAAGTCTCAGAGGTGGTGTATCTGGTTTCAGTCTGATGTTGCTCGTGATATATTAGAGGAATCGTCCCAGCGCTGGTGGGTGCTGGTGCAACAGTGTCCGATTCTGGGCGTTTCGGCTCAAACTCTTCAGGTTCCACAAAATGGGGCTCCTGAGTTTTCAGCATTGTGTTTCCCGGTGTGACGGTCATGGTTTCTGGATGAACGGTGTGGTAGCTGCTGGGGGTCTCCCATGGATACTCCTGCTTTTCTTCTGGTACTGTTCCAGCTGTCTTCATCACCTGGGTAGTATAGGTCAAGAAGTCCACCTCCACATGAAGATCAGTCTGTCTTGCTAACGTGGTCACCGGAGGCTTAGTAACACCCTCATTCTCAGGAGCACTAGTAACTTTCCCTGATTCGATCTCAACGAAGAACGGGGAGGATCCAATCATGTACACCCAAACGCCATCCTGTGCCGCGTTTGTCTTTCTGGTTGGATAAAGAATAAAATGACATGTTTACTAAAGTTGACGACAGTGAAAAACAGAACTCATGAAGCATTTTTAAGACCTCTAAAAGAACTGAATCATCACAAGGACTACTGCAACCGTCATTTTGCTGACAGTCTACAGCCCTCATATATGCTCACGCTGGTTCTGATCACCCTGATGTAACAGACGTGACTCCCAGCCCATCGTTCACTCGTGGGCTGGTTTCAGTACTGATTATAAGGTTCTGGAAAACTTGGATGATGACGAAACGTCCAGATGAACAGAATCGACTTTCTGGGATTTGCTCTCCATTTTTTTATTTTATTTTTTTAAAATTTGAGTTTTTACCCATCAGCTGCAGAACATTGATGGGGTAGAGCCATCACCCTGGCGGGCGGGTGGGCACATGTCCTGGACATGCAACTTGAATGCGGTAACTAAAGAATGAGGCAATACGGGAGCTTGAGACTGATACCACAGGTGTATCTACTAAATATCTCTGAAGCAGAATGACATCATCCTCAAGGTCAGAGGTCACCAGTATTTTCAAAGAGGATTTCATTGATTCATGAAAAAAGCAACTGATCCAAACCATCTTGGCTCTACGTGAAAAAGTAACTGCCAGAACAACATCGAAAGAACTGCAGGCTTTCCTTACGGTAGTCAAGGTCAGAGTTCAACAACAACAAAGAGACTGGGAAACATGGCTTCCACTGGAGAACTGAGGACAAAACCACTGCTGACCCAAAGGAACACAAACCAACCTCTTGATTATCTCCAAAACTTTGGGGTAAATATGTGGACTGACAAGGCAAAAGCCAAACTTTCCGGCAGGTTTGAGTCCCGTTATGTGTGGTACAAAACAAACAGCACTTCCTAAAGAGATGGTCATACCAACAGCCAAACATGGTGGTGGTAGTGTGATGGTCTGGGGCTACCTGCTCTCTACCAGAAAGTCCTGGTGGAAAACGTCCGACCATCATTTACCGAAGCTCGAGCATATTTGGGTTTTGCAACAACGATACAAAACACAGGAGCGAGTCCGCCTAAGTGGGAAGCTGTGGCATGACCTTCAACAGATCATTAATGTGAAAAATACCCCAAAAAACAACGAGGAAGGGAGCAAACGTTTATCACAGCACTATGTACCAACACAGACTTTGAGTTCCACTATAGAAAACACATACTTGGTAAGTTGGCTGATGGAGGCCTCTTCATCAGTGGTCATGCGGTAGTACTGCCCCTGACTGCTCCAGATCCAGCCCACAAGGCCTTCACTGAAGCAAGCCTCGAGCAGCTTTCTTTGTCCCCCTATTGACGTGTGGAGGAACTGCAGGCCGTTTCTGGGGTACAGCAGGATGGCCCAGGCGGACAAGCGTGTGTAGGCTACAACTAGCTGGAAGGTGATTCTCTGAAAGTGCAAAATAACAAAATAACACGTTTTTAAGAAGAAATTCCCTTTTTTTATCCACACTGCTGCTTATTTTTCATTCTGGGTGGGGTTTTTTTTGTGCTTTTGCTCACTGTGTGTTTATGCACCACTCTAAATTCAAACATCACTTATTATCATTCCACACCATGTTTTTTGTCCTGTCTCTCTCCCATCATGCCCGCCCCTTCCTGAGCCTGGGTCTGCTGGAGGTTTCTTCCTGTTAAAAGGTTTTCCTCCCCACTGTCACCAAGTTCTTAGGGGTAACCTGATTCTTAGTGTTTTCACTGTATTATTGTAGGGTCTTTACCGTATAAAGCGCCTTGAGGCGACTGTTGTTGTGATTTGGTGCTACATAAATAAACTGAATTAGACAGAGACAGTTTAAATGAGCGTTTACGCCATAAATGAATATTAGAATATTCTAACCAAAGAACAATCAGTTTGCACACTGAGGAAAATGTATTCAGAATAAATTAGTAAATAAAAAATATAATACATATATATATAAAAAAAAAAAAATCTACAATATGTAATTGAGAGAAATCCTCACCTTAGTGTCCAGTTGGTCTCCCCGTCCAGACGCCCCCTGGGCAGCCATGTTCTCCCAGGTAACGATGAAGGTGTTGGTGGGCTTCTCTAGCTTACCTTCTGGAAAACCCTGCCTGATGTGGTCAGCGGCTCGGCCCAGGACTTTTGGAGTGCTGTCCTGCCTGAAGTACACTTTCCCTTGCCCGTCACTGTTGTCCAGGTCTCCCAGAAGGACTGCAATCATTTTAAACTCACTGGGCATCTTCCCCAGGTATGTGACCTCCGCGGGAGGCTTAACGACAGCCACAAACCCGTTGGTGTTAATCTGAAACAGGAAAGTCAGATTCTTTTGTTAGCAAACTGTGAACAGACACCTAATATTTCTCAAAGTGCTTTTATGTCTCTCAAATGCTTGTGAGGATTTATTATTTTATTTCAAGGTGAAATGTTATACTAATGACTAATCTGGACAGGACTAGAAACATGGTCCAGTACTTTCTGATGAGTTTCTCAAACCAGTTTCTCAAATGCTACAGTTATTCCAAGAGTGATAACTTATGATTGTCGATATGATTTTTTAAATAAATGCTTTGCTTATTTAGCACAAATTGGAAGCAGAGAGCTCGCTCTGTCAGGACGTCACTGAGAAAAGTAAGATCTCTTTAACATGATTAACTCGACTGCCGTAGTTACTGTGTGAGGCCACAACACCGTGAACAGTCTCCTATCAAGGACAAGGCAGTACATGCAGACAAAATAGCTTCAGTTTTTGCATTAATAATCAACTTCTTCAGTTGAGATAACGAGACAATAACTCGTTTGTTTAGGATTACAAATATGAGCGATGCTGCTGACTGACGCAGTCTCACTAGCACACGAGATGAAGGAGGACCGGGCCCCTGTTGTGACTGTGCTGTTGTGCTGACTGTTAATATGCACAATAAGCATATTACATGGCCATTGTATGATTAGCTGAAATAGCAACACATAACAACACAGTATCAAGACACAGACACAGAGTGAGGCAGTTTATACACACAGCTATTTGGTAACATTCATTTGTCAAACACTATCCGGTTCATATGAAGTTGTTTCCACTTTGAAATCAAACAAACTGTCCCGTTGCTCCTTGATTTGATCTCACAGTTAAACCTTCCCATCATAACTAAACCACCAACTTTAGCATTTTTAACAAAGCAAAGCAGACTTTGGCTGTGCCATCAAGTCAACGATGGAGTGTCTCCACAGGTTTACATCCACTATTGCAGACAACAATGAGACAAACCCTGACTTCTGACAGCATCAGCTATCTGTCAGCCATTCATCAAAAACCTCCAACAAGGTGCAACACTTTACAAAACATGCAGTTTCAGTGCGACTGATTCGGTTATCTTTGAAATATAATATTTAGTTTAGTTACTGTTCTTACTGTCCAGGAGGACTTTGACCACATCATGTCCTTGGCATTGCTAAAGTATCCTGATTGTGACTCCAATAGAGGAGATTCTAGCAGCTGATGATGTGCGACCCAAAAGGAAACCATTTCAGCTCAAATCAATGTTATTTATACAGCACCAAATCACTACAGCAGTCGCCTCAAAGCGCTTTATACCATAACACAGAGAAAAAACACAACAATCAGGTTACCCCCCATGACCAAACACTCAGTGACAGTGGGAAGGAAAAACTTCTGTTTGACAGGAAGAAACCTCCAGCAGAACCAGTCTCAGCAAGAGGCAGCTATGTGTGGTTGGGTATGAGTGGAGGACAAGGGCACAAAACCCTAACCCAGAGAAGATCACAACTAAATGCAGAGAGGTGTATAAACAGAAGAAGCCCTCAGTGCATCATGGGAAACTAAGTAATTTAGAACTCTGTGCTTTATCAAGCAGATGTCAGAGAGAAATGAGTGCCAAACATTTGGGTAATTTAATTACACTTAGACATTATTAAATGATTTTTCATGAATGCTTTTAGTTGGGTTTCTGATGTTATGGATTAATTTAATATTTAATCAACAAGTTGACAGAAAAGAAACTGTCAACCCACAGTGATGTCCTCTGTGGTCAGCTGGCTTTGTGTTTACACATTTACTGCGTCAGAAATAAACTGTATATGTACGAGTCGTCCGTCGTCCTCCATGTG
>VUQR01011840.1:24395-41042 GCA_015108515.1 Hemichromis elongatus
TGCTAGAGGACTCTGGTATACACAAAATGCAGAAGTGAACACATTTGGGCAGAATACAGCCCGAGGCCCAGAATCAGGCCTCGGACTATCTCACTCTGGCCTCTTACCTCCTTGAAGGAAAATAAACAACCTCAATCTCCCACCAGAGAATCAGCTGTCTTTATGTAAGGTTGAGGTCTGGACTTTGACTGTACCTCTGGAACATCTGGACTCTCTTCTTTTTCAGTTATTCTGTTGTAGATTTGCTGCTGTTGTAGATCACTGTCATGTTGCAGAACCCCGTACGGGCCAAGCTTTGTCTGTCAGGCATCTGAGATTATCTCAGATTTGACTCTAGAGTACTTTGGCATACAGAGGAGTTCGTGGTTGACTCAACTGCAAGGTGCACAGATCCTGTGTCTCCAAAACGAGCCCAAACCATGACCCCTCCACCAACATGAGGTGTTTGTGCTGACATGCTGTGTTTGGTGTAGATGTTTGCATTTTGGCCAGACATCTCCACCTTGATCTTGTTTAATCAAAAGGACACTGGGCCTCATTCACCAACTCTGCATAAGGAAAATTTTACCCAGAGCAGGAAAAAAAAAACAGGTGCACATATAAAATCCCTTTTTGATTCACGGGACATGCACAGTGGGCTATTCTACTTTCCCTGTGCATGTATTAGTGAACTAGAATCAATCTAAACCAACAAGCTTGCACAACCTGCATAATGTCACACACCCATATATAGAACATTTTAAAAAGCACAATATTGATCCATCCATCTTCATCCGCTTATGCAATTCAGGGTTCCAAGGGGGCTGGAGCCTATCAAAATCACAACATGTCCCCTTTTATATATCCTATATTGTTAAAGTGAGAGGCTACAATAATAAACTCAAAACAGAAAAAGAAATATGAGGAAACGCAAAACCAAAATTCATCAATGGAACTGGAATAAAGTAAAAGAGAAACCAAAGAATCAAATTCACATTGGAATGTAAGGAACTCAAGGCAGGAACCAGAAATAAACAACTCAAATATGAGAACTAATGTTTCAGATTATTAAACCCAGAATTACAAAAACCAAAGCCCAGGAAACATAAGCAGCTAAACGCACCCCTGGAAAAGTAATTCAGAAGTCCACAATCATTAAAAAGAATCGAGAAACAAAGATCAAGATCAGGGACAATGACTCGCCTACGCAAAATAGACCAACTGAGCACGATCTGCTCCATGAAATTCATATTCACAGAGAACATAAAAACACTGAAATGCAACACTCTTACTACAGGAAAGGAAAGCAGTGCTGCAGAAAGTCACTAAATCACTTCTAATTTATGATCAACACAAACACACTTTTACAACCCGGCTCCAAGTTTGCAACATAAATGTAGAGACTCACACCAGAGCGTTTTCTAAGCATATGTTTTATTTTAAATCGCCTAATAAGCTTAGCCGAAACAGTTTGCACCCCAAAAAAGCATAAAGGCAAAGAAAGGGGTATCTCACCAAAGCCAGCATGCCTTTATCCACACCGCACCAGGTGTAGTTTATTACCAATTAAAGCCCAGCCAACTCCTGAAGACTGTTCTGCCACTGCAAAGAGAATAGGGGTTGTAGAGGAGAGCAAGCATAAAATGCTAAGTTTACCACTAGTAATCTGACCAGATCTTACCATCTTGTGTGTGATTTGTGGACATATTAGAGGAATAAAACTGCATGTCTGTGTCCTGTAGGCAGGCCTTCAGGTGAACAGGCCCAATCCAACTGCAGCTTTTTCCACATACACACTGTTACAGAGGTGGATGTTCACATTAAAATAACCAAAGTTTCCAATAATGAGCTTAGAGTATGTGCAGGTAATCCCTGTGAGACCAAAGCTCAGACTTCAGACTGATTTACATCCTCTTAGACTTTTGCAGATTTCACGAACATTGTCATATCAGATGCACATAAGAAGCTGCTGCTCAGTCCAGTTGGCAAAGGGCAGCAAATCAGAAGAAAGTTGGCTTAAAGGAGGAGGAGCTAAAATGGCTTATTTCAGTAAGGGGATGAAACAAGTTGATGCACTTGTGTAAAAAGAATGAGGATTATTTTTTTAACCCTGAAAGATGCAAAGTTACTCTTGTAGAGTAGATAATTTTAAAAACTGGAGCTGGGAATGAGCAGGCATAGGTCTCTTTTAGTGTTTCTTTCCAAGCTATTGTTTGAATAAAGTTTCTGAAAGCGCTCCGGATCTCACACAGTCACCTTTTAATCTGTTTATTTTTTAATACACTGCCGGATTAAAGTGTTCAGCTGTCAATCGCCCTGTAAAAACGTTTTCCCAGGAATCTTCGTGTTGATTTATTCTGAATAACTGGACTCTGGGTGCTTAAAACAGCCAAGTGGATATAGCCTATGTTAAGTTCCCACAGTAATACAGCTCTTAGGTATCATAAGTTTATTTATAGAAATGCTGCAGATTACTAAATATTAAGCGTGGAGTTTAAAGAATGAGGAGAAGATAATATGAGTTTTTTAGGTCCTTTGATGTCTCTGTATTAAAGTGAGACTAATGCTTCAAACAGGCCAGTGAGAGCTGTGAAGGGAGAATTCATTATTCACGACTGAGCTGGGCCACACTCTCTAATCCCAGACCCCTACCTGTCTGACTGTTACAGAGTCATGGGAAAAAAAGCTCTCTCACACTTTGTTTCTCACACATACACATAAACACACTTTCTCCCTCTTCCAGACTCTCTTGTCTCACTCAATCCTCAGGCTCTCTCCACCAAATCCCACAGGAATCTCGGACCTGTGTGTGAACCGGGCTACGGTCGGCGAGATATGAGTTTTTAAAGACTGGGAACGATACTGGCTCTTCCTGGATTGAAGATGCCGACAGGCTTCATATCTGTAGATCTGACTACTTTAATGATAAATAGGAATTTCTCTCTGCTGAGTGGGGGATCGTCTCTGAAACCAAAACTCGACAAATAACAGATGATCTAAAAGCCAATAAACTTCATCACACGACTCATATAAATGGGTGGCGCATGAAGAACAGACCACAATCTGAATATTAAGCATATTTTGGTCTAAGCTCTAAATACCACAGACACTGAGATAATCACAAGGACAAAGATGCTGTGTGTAAGCAGCAGCTAGTTATGAACAGAGTCACAGTGAAGCATGTTTGCTAAACATGTGGAGCACTGGACAAGCTCTTTACCTTCTCAAGAACATTAGAGAGCAGCAGTTTGCCTGTCTTGTGCTTTTTATTCTAGTGATGGGTGTCAGTTTTGGTTCATGTTGTGGTTTTGATTAGTAGCAGCTTAAGTTCCCTCAGTATTTCCGTGTCATGTGTTTCCTTGTCTCTGCCTTCATGTTTACCGTGAGTCTTCCTTTCTTCTTGCTTTTTTGTGTGTTAACATTCATGTCTGTAGGCATCTGCTATTTCCTGTTTTACTTTGAAAGATTTGTCTTCTTTTGTGTCCTATGTTAGTTTCGCTTCCCTTCTGTCTCACCTGGTTTGTCCTGACTGCCTTCACCTGTGTCTTGCGGGTCTCCTCTGGGTTATTCTGTCGGGTATTCCCGGTGGTCTCCCCTTTGTTGCTGGTCTTTTTAATCTTTGGACTTGTCTGTTTTTGATCTTTATAAAGATCAACCTTATTTTGCTTCCATTTTCGTGCATTTAGGTCTTCATCTACACACTTCATATTTAATATTTTGTTCAAATCACCCCTGACACTCATTTCCACCTACTCCAGCCTGCTAGCACTCTCTTCTTCACTGCTCTTCTACACTGTCCATTGACTCCAGGTATTTAAACCATCCACCTTTGCTACTTCTGCACCTTGCGTCTTCACTGTTACTCCTGTCTCTTTCTCATTCACACACATGTATTCTGTCCGCCTTATACTGACTTTCATTCTTCTTCTTTTCAGAACATACCTCCCATCTCTCCAGACTCTCTCCCTGTTCTCACTAAAAAAGCTAGTTTTAGATTTTTAGTCTTGCAGCTGCAACCTCAGGAATGTTTAAGGATCTAAAAAACATGTCTAAAAGGAAAGCACACTGCCTGAATCAAATGAGCAGCCAGCTGTCATTTTAGTCACGCAAAAAATTCACCCAAGCAACGTTCATCTACCGACTGCTCATCACTGAACATGCCAGTCATAGCTGAAAAATGGCAACGGCTCTAACAACCAATAATACCTAATCAGTGTATGGCTAAACTCAGCAGTTGGTATCTTACCTGTTCAACAAATGTCATCCCAGCCTTAGTTTCACTGTTTCTAAATGAGACATCCTCCAAGGGCGAAATCTGACAGCTGACTGAGGTTCCCAGCAAAAGTAGGCATCCCAGCAAATAAATGGAAGCTTTTACTGTCACCGTGCACAGTAAGAAATGGACAACTGTGACAAAGCAAGGAGGAAACAAAGCAGTTGCTAACTAGAATTTTAAATAAGTGATTATACGTATAATATTTTTCTGAACCAGGAATCACAATCTTATGGAACCATCCATAAATCTAAATTTAAAGTTAAGCATCTCAAAATTACAACTTACTGACTCAAACTTCTAAGTAAGTCTAAATGTCTGAAATATCTGTTTAACACTGCCTGGAAAATAAATAAAAATGAAAAAATTCAGTGGCAGAAAAAGTTTTCATAGAAGCCAACAATGCATTAAACCTGTGTTCTTTTTAATGGCTGCCAGGAAGGTGATGCCTACTGCTTGCTCCCTTAGGCCCCCTGTTGCAGACACAGATAAATGGACAGCTGGAGACCTGACAGCCGGGTAGTCATTCCAGTTAAACTACTTAAAGTCATTAAATAGGGTAACACCTTTTACAGCAGATGCCCTTCATGACACAAACCAAAAGGGATTTGTGTCTCCTCCCATTATAATAGCAGAGATTTTGATGTGCATGTGAAAATGGCTCTGAATCGCTAAACACTTTACTGATGAGTTTAAGACTTTAAGCACCTTCATCGCATGTGATGTGAGGGCAGCTAGTCAGTACTTATTAAACTGGGTACAAAAACCAGACAGGATGTTTTCCACCATCCTGGTATCCGCTTCAGTTTTGTTTTATTTCTTGTAAATCAGGGCTCAGCGGTTTTAACACACCTAGACTGAATGATGAGAAAAATCCAAAGACACAAATGACAGTTTTCGGTCAGTAACTGTGTGGGCTACAGTAGGAGCAGCTTCTGATTTCCTCTGTTGCACACAGCTGGGTGTGCCGGACTCAATGCTGCCAGCATAAATGAATTTGTTTACAGTCTGTCGTAAATGTGGTCCAGTACTCACACTATTTAGTATGCCAGAAAAATGAGAGGTATGTAGGTACTGTATGGCAACTTAAAGGTAAGATGGGAATACCAGGAAGCTCCACAGACTGTGACTGATATATAACCAAAAGGGTTAGAAGTTCAAGGTGCAGTTTTATGGCCAAGTAATAAGTCCCACCTTTAAGCATACTGCATGCACATCCTTCGTAAGGGCAACTGCAGGACAGGCTGAAAGTGAGCAGACAAGGTATGTGATTTTAAAAGGAAGCAGTAAAGAGAGATCAAAGGTGAATGCAAAGGTGAAAGGTTATCATATGGAGAGGTGGAGGGAAGGGAAAAAACAGAGGAACAGACAACTTAGGCGTCAATTTCCTTCCTATCTCAGCAACACAGCTCCATTTGGAGCGGCAAAGAGCACACAAAAGCAAAGTGAGCAGAGATTATTATCACAAAAATAACAGTTCCACGGAGCATGTCATGTCCAAAAAGAGATGGTGTCGATAAAACACTGTGTAAGGTAATTTGTTCAGACGTTACGGTCATATTGGGTTGTTTGCACAGAGCTGATGCTCTGTGGGAAAGTTTTCGGAGTCGCCTCATGAACCTGAGGCACAAAATCTGTTTAAATAACGAGTTTTTGTAAAGAACATAAAAATTAAAGTGAAATTAAATCAAACCTGAACAGAAGAGCTCTGGATGTAGAAACAGCATTATCTGGAAATACAGAATTACTTTTTGACAGGTTTTCAGACTCTGTCCTTTATATAGCAGCTGTTTTAGCAGCAGCAAATGGTGCACAATGTTATCTGTGGTGTGGATGGATTGTTTGAATGTGTTGCATCCCTTAGATAAAAGTGATATCTCTGTAAATATTGACTCTGTGGAGGGGGAGCTGCTTTTACCACTGGGATGTGTTGTCGCTCAGGATCCAGAATGGATTGCTCCAAAGTCTGTGAAACTGCAAAAGAACAGGTGAACTGAGAAGTGAGAGGCTTAACGGAAGAGAGTGCACATGGAGCCTAAAGTTCACGATAGTTTTGCAGTCCCAAGAGAACACAGATGCCCCAGATGAACAGCTCAGTTTGGAAGAGGCCAGTGTGCTACAGAGAGTTTGTTTTATTTGCTGCTCCAGTGGGAAATTTACGCCGTAGCGATGTCATAACCGACGAGGCAGCCAAGGGAACAGCGAGGGCCAAACTGTCTCGAGCCATCAGAGCAGTGAACTTCCGTCTAACCCAAACACCACGTGCACATATCAAGTCTGGACTAAAAACAAACTCCTGTAGTCATGTATGCTTTATATTCTGCGATGCAGGAAGGTACTATAGATGTCTAAAGGGCTAGCTACCAACAGTGAAATGAATCTAAATTCTCCATTTTCTCCAATAGTATATGTCTCTCACTACAGACACATCTGGCCAACAAGCGGAGTGAACAGACTCATGTGGCTTTTAGTGACGCATTTTAGTGCACTTGGATTTCTCTGTGTGAAAAGAAACCAAATCACAGGGAAAAGCTACAAGTGCTCAACTCCTCAACTGATTTGGATCACAGTAAACAAACTATAGGTGTGAAAATGCCCTGAAACACCAGGACACAACAAAACAGCAATTAACACATAGTGCAACAGTACAAGCAGACATGCCAGCAATGACATTGGTTACTTAATTAGGTTACGTAGTAGACTGTACAAAGTCTAAATCAGGCAATCGTGGTTCAAGAGTTGGCAGTTCGTCTTGTAATTGGAAGGTTGCCGGTTCGAGCCCCGGTTCCGTTGTGTCCTTGGGCAAGACACTTCACCCGTTGCCTACTGGTGGTGGTCAGAGGGCCCGGTGGTGCCAGTGTCCGGCAGCCTCGCCTCTGTCAGCGCGCCCCAGGGCAGCTGTGGCTACAATGTAGCTTGCCATCACCAGTGTGTGGATGACTGAATGTAGTGTAAAGTGCTTTGGGGTCCATAGGAACTAATTAAAGCGCTATACAAATACAGGCCTTTTACTGTTTGTTTGTGCGTTTTCATGTTCTCTTTGTGTTTCTGCCAGTTTGAGCTTTTCTTTTTGTGGTTCTTGTTTTTTCTTTTGAACTTTGTAAACAGCCGCTAAATGACTCGCTTTTTGTTCTGCACCATCTAACTTTGTGTCCTGCATTTTGCTTCCTCCTCTACACAATCCACCTGCAAAACAAAACATCTGTTCTGCTCTAGTTTTATTAAATCAATACTTTCTAGGCATAATCAATAATAGTGTCTGTGTAAAGTTCATGCATGCTAGATACAAATTACAATCCTAACTGTGACAAATGGGGGTTAGAGCAGTCTGAAGCCTGAGCTTTGAGTTCATGGAAGATACTCTGACCTTATTTGAAAATTAGGCATTTGATGATTAATATGAGCTTCCACATATCTGTGTTTGGTATATAAGTATATATACAGCTTTTAATGACTTCTTTTAACGTGTTGTTTTTCCAGGGAGGAATGATTGTAAACAAATGCTCTCTTAAATATTTTAATAGGTTGTTCTGCAATCTGTTAATTTGACAAGTCTGAGGTCTTTTAACTTATTAGTGATCACTGATCTTTATGGTGATTGACTGCAACTGATAGATAGTTTCTCTTTGCCATCTTTTACATCATAGAACAACTGAACAATAGGAGTCCCAGAAACTCAATGAGGAGCTAACAAGGAAAAATGCACAACCATTTCTAAACAACTGCAGAATCTAAAACTTTTATATGTAAGTGCAAGTTAATCAGATGTGTCACCACTTTGCCCAGGCCTGGAAGAAAACCCGAACTGTTGAACTGTTCAGGAACAACCCAGGAACCACCAGTGTCACAACCTGCAGTGAAGAGATTGACTGAGATTAAAAGCATCTCCTCCAAAATTGACCCCTTTAAGTAAGCTCCATTGAAATTGGCAGCTTCCCACATGGACAAGCCAAAGCCGATGATTTCTGGAAGAGGAGGGGTGAAGCTTTCAAACCTAACAACACTGTACCAACCGTTAAGGATGGCTCCATCATGCTCTGGAGCTGCTTTATTGCCGGTGGTGCTGGTACATTGATCCCAAGCACCCATCAAACAGATTTTTAAATGGATAAAGCAGGCGAACAATAAGCTAATGAAACGGTATTTCCAAAGCTCTGACCTCAATCCAATTGAAAATTTGCAGACTATGATCAAAGTCTAGTTCCTTGTTGGAAAACCAATGTAAATGAACTTTACCAGGAGAGTGCAAATATCCAGCTCATTGATATCCAAAGCATCAGGTCGAGGTGCAACTTGGAAAGGGACATTAATGGAGATGTATGTATATGAGACAGTATATACACTTCTGAGCCCGTTTGTAGTCGAAAAAATTCTAAATAAATTCAAACTTCTGCACAATATTGTGTTTTTAAGTCATCAAAAAACAAGAAAAACAACAGTATAAAGAAATCATTAAAATGCTCAAAATAACAATGACATTTATGTAAGTAAATTTCTGATCACAACTCTGACAGGAAATAAAGAAGGTCCCTTTAAAGCCAAGATTATTCAATTAAAGTGAAGTGGCATAAACTGTCACTTTTAAAAAAAATCAAGTAAGAAAACATTCATATCGGTCTGAATCAGTTCTGTGTTGAACACACAGCAGCTGCTTCAGGCGTCATTACCACAGCGTGACTCCAGCCGTTTGCTTTTAGCAGCTGGTATCTGTGGCCAGCTTCGCTTTTAGCTTTCAGCCCTCTCGCACCGTATTTAGGTGTCAGCCTCTGCCAGCCGCGGTGACAAGGCTGGGTATAGCCACCATTCACTGTGTCAGTATTTTCTGCAGCTTAACCAAAGATGAGCTAATCTTGTCTGGCTGGTGTTTTGGCAGGAAACTTGTGATTTAACCACCACCCACAGATATGTGTTATTACTGTTCCTTTAAACATTTTTCTGAAAAGTTAATCAAAAAGATAACCAATGAATCTTCTTTAAATAGTCAGAAAACAAACAATTTCCAAAAAGTCCATGGTAGTAATCTAAAAAGTTCTTTTGTTGTTTGGTAGTTAAAACAAAAGAGATATAAAAAGATAGAAATTCTCCTTTTTGGAGAAATGGGGATGACCATATGTCTCATATATGTTTTATGACTTTATTAATTAGGTATCAGTTAATTTTCCTTGTATAATAGCTAAATATTTTGGTTAAAGCAAATATTTTAAAATTATATCTGGATTAAAGCACTGGGGGAAATAAAGCTACTTAAGGCAAAACATTCCCTTTAACTCCACTTAGCTCAGTAACTGCCCTTTACTAGCTTTCCTAACTTGTTTATAGCAAAGAGTGTTATATCATCTAATCTCAAGGTAACCTACACAGTTATATTATACTCCGTGTATGCATAGAAAGTACATTAAGAAAGGCATTTTAGCCACTTGATCAGTAGAAGCAAGCTGTAAAGTCTCTAAAGAGCAATGTTTATGAAGCTTTTAGGCGCCATGGAGCAAATTTAACACATTTGCAGAGATGCAACACATAGATGAACCTTTAATGTACAATTTTGAATTTGTGGGAGGAGCGTGACAATAGTACGCTGTGATTGGCCATCACTGCAGGCCTTTACTGTAAACTGGAAGACATGACACCATCCCCTGACTGAAAGCTCACAAGTGAAACCAATGTATATACAACTGGCTCAAGTCCGGTTGTATAGAAGTATATATGAGAAAATGGTCTTTTGACCTCATTAAACAGCTTTCTGGTAGATTTATAGTCTCTGTTTCCACTTTTAGGTCTTATCTATTAAAATGTAATGTTAATTTTTTTATATCATCGCCCCATTTAGAGTAAAACAGCACTTCACCATCAAATGAGTGATGTCATTTGGCTACATCCCTGTTTTACACAAAGTTTGTAGTTTCAAGCAACCGAGCGTCAAGTTACCCGCCCTTATTTTTGTTTTAAAATGTGAAGGTGGATGACATTATTTATATCAGTCGCTTCATGTCAGCTAAACACAACACCTCAGAAACTGCTGGAAAACCTTTTTTTTTCTCCTGAAAAGACATCTCGGATTCAGCTTCTGTCTGGCTTTAATGTTGGTTTCAGTTAAAAAAAATCCAAGAGCAGGCAGCCCACAAAGGGAGTCTAACCAATTCTGTGCCGTTCAGTGTTTGGCTGTTTTTACAAGGCTTTATGTAGAGAGGAAGAGCACCTGCCAGGAAATTATTGCGACACGCAAATCAAGCGTCCAGTGCTGGGAATTGATACAATCATTGCATTCACAGATGCATCATTCGCTCATACATGCACACATGTCATTCCTCTGTCTGTGAGCACATCAGCCCAATGTTTTGCATGAATTCTTATGAAAAATTTTAGGGGTGTAGAATGGTGTCATGTCAATCTGCGAAAATTTGGCATACAGCCACCAAAATCTTCAAGGTCAATTTAACGATTAATCATCCAAAAAATAACAAAAAGCCGTGCAACTTGGAAACTATGATTCCTACAAGTGTGGTGGGTGTTGTCAAAACAGGAGGAGTCTAAATATCACATTACCTTATTACGACTTTGCACTATGGTAACAGATTATAATCATTTAAATATATAACAATTTGAATACACATACAGTTTTTCTGAATAACATATTTTTTAAAACAAAACAAACATATCAAAAATGACTAAACATTAAATAAATTTTTACTAAACAGTGAAATGATGCGCATGTACCATATCCACCATATCCATGTATAAAAAATAATTATGTTCAAAATTATATTAAACATAATTATATCAAAATGGGTTTAACAGGGCCAATAACACAGCCCTGCACTTTGCACCTGTTTTTACTGCACAACACAAAGTTAAATATAAAAAAAATAAATTTAAAAAAATCCCAAAATGAATTATTCCTTTTAAATCAAATACTACTACGGAGGTTTGAGGTGCTCTTGCTTAGATTGCTTCTGTTACTTTAAACTATGGATACTTATTTTAAGTCGAGGCAGACATATTGAGTGTGTGCAACGACAGGACCTGAAGTAAAAACTAACTCTTAACATAAATGTTTATCTGGCAGAATCCCACCAAAGCAATGCCCTTTACTGTTTAAAGCTGCCCCGCAGCACTAACCACATTAGAATAACTACATTTGTTTTCGGTTGCACTGCAGGAAAATGTATAAAACAGGGTGTTTCAACATTTGGTTTTTATGCCTGGAAACATTTGTGTATGTGTAGGTGTGTGTGTGTGTGTGTCTTGTTTGTACTGAGCTGCATACTGCAAACAGGCTTAGTGTTTTACACTAGTGACAGCCAGGAGTCACTCCCAAAACATCCATTGTGACTGTGTGTGTGTGTGTGGGAGAGAGAGAGAGAGAGACCAGACGATCCATTGTTATGTGTTTGCTGACATGGTGCATCCTCCGCAGGGCTGCTACTGTTGCTTTCCCAGCAGCACAATGAGCAGGCAATGCAGAGATGCTGAGCCTAACACTGCACGGCTTTATTTAGCTGAATGACACACACACACACGTTTACACACACTGCACAGCATGCAGTGAGAAACGAGAAAAGTGTGTGCGTGTGTGTGTGTGTGTTCTGGCATCTCAAAAGAAGGCAAGAGTTCAGAAGTTTTTGCAGCAACAGAAATTCTTTTCTTCAACCCTGAAAAATTATATTTAGAAATAATCCGATGTGGTTTGATAAGAGCAGTCGGTTTTCTTTTTTTTAAAAAAATGCACGCGCACGTACACACACACTCACACACAGTCAGAATATTAGTTTCTGGAGATGTTTCTGCATCTGAATTAGCTGCACAGGGTCATTTAAAAGCCAGATCTGTAAAATGAGATGCACAGAGTTACAAAAGCTTCATTGTTCCGTATCTGTCGTCTTGTGTTTGAGCTTTTGAAACTGAGTAGATAAGATTAATGCAGTTTGTGGCAGATTAAAGTTCAAGAAAGCAGAGATATTAACATCTAAAGGAATAACATGGTTAAAATGAAATATGAAGTGATAGCTACAGTGAGTTTACAGGTTTATATAAGGCTTCCATTCATGCTTTAAAAACTACATGATTATTCAAAGGTTATTGTGTTTCATTGTCTTTGAAATACAATAGAAAATGTAAAAGCTTTAATACTTTAGAGAAGGCATTCATATATATATATATATATATATATATATATGAATGCCTTCTGTCTTCTCCCTCCTGTCCTGTCTTTAGTGTTTTGAGCTCACCTCCGTGCTGCCCCTCCCTGATCTCCCTGCTGCTCTGATCTGACCAAATAGAAGATAGAAATAAAATCTCATTTAAGTTCTGACTGAACTGAAGTTTGTTTGCCTTGTCCTGAGCCTTCATAGAGTTGGGGGATAAATACCAGTAAAACCATTAATAATCATGACACAGACTTTCCTGAAAGACAGTAACAGAGACAGAAATTGTTATCCTTAATGATTTCTCTCATAGCTCTCATAGCTGATCAATCATGACAGGAACTGGGCGTAGCTGCATTTGTCCCATTAGAAAACTTACAGTAACTGTGAGATGTCACGAAGGTATATGACAACCGTCTCTCATGTGCTGTGTCACCAAAAAGCACTTCTGATTAAGATTACTCACCCCTGAAATGACGGAGAGATGATTAATTAAATGACAAACTAAATTCCACATTTTGATCTCAGTGAAATGAAAAAAAATCAGCAAATTCTCAAAAATGAAAATTTAAAATTAATCAGCTTTTTTCTGGTAAAATGACCGATGTGATTACACGATTATTGTAGATTTTTTATTATTTGCTTTTTTGGAGGGCCACATACAAAGGAATATTTTTGAGCCAGATTATAGCATCAAGTCAGTCAAATTTCTGGGATATTGATCTGGTCCGTTAAGCAGCAGAGGTGGTTTTTAATCAATTTCAGCTGCTTTGACGTTAATGAAATTAACAACATGTGCCAGCCAGATTGGCTACATGTCCAGGGTGTACTCTGCCTCTCGCCCTATGATAGCTGGGATAGGCTCCACCATCAGCCGGATGGATGGATGGATGGATGGACATTAGAGGGCCAACAATGAGACAATCCCCAAAACAGTAATGTTTTAATGTAATGTAAAGTCATTCCTAACACATTACCCCATCCATATCAGTATGGATATACAGCATGCCTTTTCTCCCCAATGAGATCTGATGTTGTCAAAGTTGTCCTTTAGTTTTTTTCCTTTTGATGCTTTGTGTAAATGTCGTTAATGTTTTTATGGGTTAGAGTAAACTAATAAAGCGAATAACACAGTAATCCCATTTGCTAGCTTCTTTATTTAATAAAGAAGATAAAGGAAAGCCTGATATACACACCACGCCATGTAAGCCCGTGGAACACGCAGTAGAAACAGCCCCCTATCAGCGTCAGTAGAAACTGTGGCTGTTATCAAGGTTTGTGATAAAAAAAAAAAATGTTTTAAAAGTTTCAGAACTTCCCCTCCTAGCTTGGCGCTGCATGAGCGGTGAAGATATTCAGAGTGAGGGAGAAGAGATGATGACAAAGGAGAGCTCCTTCAGAGAAAAAAAAACCTCCATGAATTATTCAGCTCTCCCCTTTGTCTGCTCTCCATTTATCTCTCAATCCGCTCTTTTTCTCCTCTCTTCCCCGAGCTGCTACAGACTCTGACAGCTTCATTGTAGCTGCTGGGAGATACTCGGCAAGTGTGTGTGTGTGTTTCTATATTCATGTTCGTGTGAAGCTCAGGGCGTTTGTGATGTGCGCTTATATATTGTGAATGTGCTGTATAATCCTGCCTTGTGTCCACCCCCCCTCCACATACACACACTATTTTAAATAGCCTGGTAATTAGACAGGCAAATTACAGTCCTTTCTGCCTGCCTGCAGCTGAGGACTGTGGGAAACGTAGGCAGCTTAAGTGTTTTCTTTATTGCACGAATGGCACGGGACCAGGAGTGTTTTTTTCTTCTGGATTTATAAAGACTGAAGAAGAAAGAAGACAGGGTTGGTGTGGTTATTAGGGTGGAGGTCTATCATGTTTTTGTTCAGAAGGTGCAGAGGACTGTAGGAAATGCATTCATATTGAATGCTTATTAATATGATAACGATGTGCTCAGAAAACGAAACACTTCCAGGAGCAGCGGGGAAGATACCGACGGCAGAAACTGACTCGAGAAAATTAAAAAAGAAACCTTGAATAAATGACAGTGGATAAATGGTAAAGCAGAAAGATGCAAAAGCCTAAAATTTGAATCTGTTTAAAGAGTGACAGATGATTTGTAACCCTTTCACAGGAAAGAGGACAATGAATTGCCACACAGGAGGAAGAGCGGAAGTTTAAAATTCAAAACTTTTATCCAGGCTGAGGTTGGGTAGAAGGGCAGAAAGTCCATAAACAGGCCAGGAAAATCCACCAGGAACCAAAACAGCTTCACCAGGAAACATGTGGAAAAACAGAAGATAATCGCTTGAAAGCTTGAAAACTTCGCCGTGCAAAGACAACAAAGCAGCTGAGGAGTGCTATGCAGGAAGTGTACATGTATATCAGGGAGACTGACTGGCCTACTGGGAAGAGCTCGAGCATAAATTTAGAAGGAAAGTAAGAACAAGAATGATCAAGAACCAAGCGTGAGTTCCTCCTATGCATCACTAGGTCCAGGAAAGGGTCTGTAAAATTTTAAAGCCTCACATGATTAAATTAAATTTGACTGATGACCTCAAAGACCACTGACCATTTAAAAGCGACAGATTAGTCATTATTTTTCATAAAAGTAATGCAGTACTTAGCAATTTGTTAATCTACTTGTTACTCGTTCAGGGTCTGACTGCTGGGCTGAGGTCAGCACTCACTCAGCTTTACCATCACTCTGGTTTCTTGGCTAGCTTTCTGTTAGCAAGCTGTCTGACTTTCACTGTCTTTAGTACAGTAACGCATTTCTTCACCGTGTCACTGAGAAATGTATTACTTTGTAATAGATTACAAAGTAATTTAGGTCAGACAGATTTAACACATTAAAAAGTAACACATTAAACATCACCACTGGTGAAAATCATTCTTACAACCTGCCTTTGCACCTGACGCGTTGCCTTCTGGTTCGGAAACTGCGGAAACTCTTCTGCTCAAAAATGCAAAATTTCAGGTGACAGTCAGGTCGGTTTTTAACAACAGTTGCATATAATTTTAGGTACGCTGAAAAATCTCTATTTCAGGACTTAAAACTACATCCTGACTAATTCTGCTCAGCCAAACTTAAATTTTATTTTTTATTTTTTACTTTGATAGATATAATACCAAACATAAACACTGACAGACATGTAGATTACTTACTTACTTACTATCTCACTACCTAGTCGGGACTTATTTATTGGTCTATCTGAAATTCAAACATGACAGACAAGCTAATGCTACATACATCTTTACCAGTTAAACTGTAGTCTAACCCTAACCCTAACCCTGTGGTTATACTAAGGAAGGTAAATTTTATGTTGTGTTGTTTCCAAGTATTCAGATGCCCTGTGTCAGCAGGGGACAGATTTACTTTAGTTTTCTGCTTACTGTCTTTCAGGTTAGTATTTACTACCTCAGTGAATGGGCTCCTAAATCCTCCTTAATCCCATTATTCTCAGGAGTTGATAACACACAGTGTGTGAGTACAGTGCTGCTTACTCACACACTCACATGCACACACTTATAAATGTAGTCACCATGCAGACAGGTACAGCAGCATTCACAGTGTGTGTGACCTGCCTGTTGTTTTGAGTATTTCAAACCAGTCTAACTGGCAGCACAGCTCCGTCTTTCCCTTATCTCACCTTGAATACATAAACACGGAGTGTTTGACTCAGTCAGCTGACCCAACAGTAACACCGCAGGTGTTTCCTTTTGGTCTCAGTAGAGCTGAGAACATGTAAAGAATCCTTTCTACACTCTTACTGACCTTTTAATTTCCAGCAAATCACCAGTAAACCACTTAGGTGGAGGACTACTGTTGCTTTTTAGCCTACAAGTTTAGGTTTAGAAAGTGAAAGATGTTCAAACCAAGTTTGTTATTTGCATTTTGAGCCTTACAGCTTCTGTTGGTTATGCCAAATAAGTCAATCAATCAATCAATCAATCAAAATACTTTATTGATCCCCAGGGGAAATTATTTAGGTTAAATTATTTAGGTTACAGTGCTCCAGATATTAACAAGACAGACAATAAACTAAAGAATAGACCACAATATCTACATCAATATATATATATATATATATGTACATTCACAAATACTCCACAGATAAATAACAGGAAAAGGAAGAAGGAAGAACGTGTGTATCAGAGACAGTGTCAAGTGGATGAGTTGTAAAGGGAGATGGCCACAGGCAGGAATGATTTCCTGTGTCGTTCAGTGGTGCTTTTCGGTAACCTCAGTC
>VUQR01011841.1:0-17685 GCA_015108515.1 Hemichromis elongatus
AGTAATAAAATTGTACATATCCAAAACAGTGAGATTATTTTCAATGACAGCACGTCATGTTTGATAAAAACTGGTGACAATCTGCTAAAGAACCTCCTTAAAAAATGTGTATTTGTTACTTTCAGACCGAACTGGATGGAGAGCAAAGTATTTTTTTTTTTTGCTTTGTTTCTGGCAGTAAAAAAAAAACACTAAAAATACTGTGATCTCCATGTGACCCCTCGTGCACCCTGAATCATCGACCTGCCCAGCTTGGAACTCCTAAAAATATACTCCTAGAAGGCAGGTGGATGAATAAAACAGGAGCGAGGGGTCAGAAATTAGAAGTTTCTAAATGATTCACAGTGGAGGAATGCGTGCCATCAGCGTCACCATCACGCTCCCACCCATCGTTGTCATCTCCTGAATTATCACGCAGAAACGTGGCTCCCGTGGCAGATGTCTGATGCCTCAGAGGTCATGAACTCTGCTGATAGAGGAGTGAAAGCAGCTTTGCCTTTGCCTCGCTCCTTGAGTGACGTTGATCGTGCAGTAGAGAGACAGTGTCCTCCCTTAGAGACCACATGCATGGATTTTTCCCTTTATATTAAATGAAACAAAAAGGGAGGGGTTGGGGGGGAAGTTTATCTGTAACATCCAGCATCATTATTTGCATTAAGATATAATCTTCATCCTTTTCATAAATGCCGGAGACGTGGTCTTGTGATTATTAAGAAGCTTTCGGCCGTATGCATAGGGAAAGTTCCTCTTTTTTGAATTCTGGACGTGGGGGAGGGTTTAAGCTGAAATTCCCTTTTGCTTCTTTCATAATAAAGCTGCTGGTGTTCAGGGAGAAGGCTGTTTTTTTTGTGTGTGTGCTGGAACGCGTAGCTCTTTTTCTTATAAGTTTACTAAGGAGCGAAAAGTTGAAAGCGTTGCAGGATGTGGGTACAAGATGAGGATGAGGACACTGCGGCTGCAGGTAAGACTCAATAATCTGGCCCCAAAGAGGTGCTGAAGGAGCTAAATAAAAGTTTACAGCATTTAAAAAGTCAGAAAAATAAAATGCTTTTACTTTGCGAGGATGTTCAGGGTGCAAAGTTTTTAGTTTGCTCAGCTGACGCACATTTACTGTGTTTAAACAGCTTTTATTACCAGCTAAAGATAAACATGGATTGTAAGGCTACTTGCTAAAAAATTCTACTGTGTAAAAAGTAAAATAATGCTAAAATTTCACTCATCCTGAATCCTCTGTGTAATTAACAAGAATGCAATTCTTATTATTTGCTATATAATTTAAAACAAAATGCTCCAAAAGGCCCTGCGCCCCAAAACATGGCCATGCAGTCAAGTAAATTTCATTAGAGCAGGCGGGGCCTAGCCTGCTAGACGGCTATAACCTGAATAATCTTTGATCTTATTGCATCTAAATCCTATTCGACCCCTGCACGGCTGTCATGACATCATACAGAGACGAGGAGCACTTTTCCTGCTTTAAAGCTGAGCATTTTAACGTGAGGGTCTTTTGGTAATGACTTGCTTTTGGAGCAAGTCTTAGACCTCAGTTTTTAAACAGCTTAAACAAAAGACATATGAGGGATTAATCTGTGACTTTTGGACGTGCTGATATTATAAATGCCCCTTTTTTTAGCATGACATGCTTTGCTCAGCTTATCCCCCGCTGGTTAAGAGTTAAACGAGAGTTTAGTTAAGTTTAGATTAACAGAAACAACTCAGAATAACACGTATTGTGTAACTTGCACCAAGCAGTGTAGTAGTTGTGGTTTCACAGGTAATGTGCTTGAAGGGGAATCACTATTCTGATCTGACACTCAACAAGAAAGGCGAATCTTTCTTTGATTTCAACACTGCTGACTCCTTAGGCTGTAGGACAAATTTAAGTAGCAATGGGAAACTGCAGTGAGTCACAGGCCATGGAAAGCGAAAAAACCTTTAAAGGTTCCTCATACGATTTCCACTTCCCGAATTCCTCTCAGAGCACAACAACAGCGGGAAGTTTGGTCGTCTGCTGGTGTCTTTTTTTTCGGGTGCCCATTTCACAATATAAAGTGTCATGTTTTTGCCCGCAGACTCGGATGAGGAGTGTGGTTTCTCCTCCGAAGATGAGGTAGACCTTCAGGTACTGCTGTGACTGACACATTTCACCGGAGGGATCACCGAGCCCTGCTCAGGCGGGTGTACTGCTAACTCGATGAAAGCAAAAAAATTTGACTGACTCTGGTTTAGAAATCGTCCCCGTGTGCCAAGAGGCTGCTATTATAGAGAAAGGATAAAAATGAAATGACACAAAAATTAAACAAAATTGCCAAATCAAAATGGTCTAAAAAGCGCATGAACGTGATTACGTTGAAATGTAATTTGGCGCCTCAGCTGTCTGATAATGGAATAAAATGTGAATAAAAATCAGTTGCGTCAATTTGCTGTTGCTTGATTGATCTCTTTCTTCCGTTTTGCTTGTTGACATTTGATTGCCAGTGGCACATCCTGGAGAAGCAGAGGGACGAAGCCAATCAGAGGCTGTCGGAGTTGGAGGAAGGTGAGACTCTTCACTTCAAATATCAACGTTGTTTACATGTTTTTTTTTTTTAAATGACAGGACTGTGGGACAAACAAACGAGGAGCTTTCACACAGAAAATTATTATAAATGTGTTTGTTTTGTGTGTTTTCTGAATGATTGTATCCTCTTCAGTCTGCTTGTATGAAGAGCTCATGACTGACCACTGTGCTCTTTATCAGCTTCCAACCAGCTCCTGAAAGAGATCAACGTGCTGGAGATCCAATTCCAGATTGAGCGCTCCTGCAGGGAGAGTGCTGAGGCGCTGGCTCTCAAAGTATGTCTGTTAACTACTGCAATGTTTTCCTTTCCTTTCCTTTTTCTTCAGCACCTGAATCATCAGATCTCTCTTTGCTTGATCTGGTTTTTCCCCAGGTGACCAAAGAGAACAAAGTCCTGAAGAGGAAGAGCCAGATGTTAATGCCGCTCATCGCTGAACTACCTGAAAACCTGGCTGATATGACCTTTGACACTCAGAGTGATCCCGCGGTTAACGGTGACGAGGTGGACAGTGATGAGGTGGGGGGTGCCGGAGGGAGCAGCAGTGAGGAGATGCTGCTGCTCGAGAATCAAGCCAAGATCACAGGTTAATCGGCAATACCCGTGATATGAAAAGAGCTATTTGAAAAATTATAAAAAGATAAAATAAAATAATAAAATCTTGTTCTTTGTTTTGTTTTTTCCGTTCCTGTCATGTGTGTCAGAGCTGCAGGCATCTGTGGACGGTCTGCTGGCTGAGAAGCTTAAACTGGAGCAACAAGTGGAGGATCTGACCAGCGAGCAGGAACAGCTTAGAGAGCAGGTAACACAGGATCCTACCAAACACAGTATGTAAAGATGCCTTAAAGCTACATTCTTTCTAATAGCTGGCAGGGGGGCGGCTCCTCTAGCTATCAAATGAAATGTATTGGAATTAATGGGGAAATGGCCCATGGCTCCCTTGAGCCTGACCCTGAGTAAAGACTTTACTGTTCACTTTATGGTCTCAATCACTTGTTTAAGGTTTTATTGAATAATACATGTTGTCTATTTAGCAAATTATTGTTCCAGTTAGTGTTCAGGAGGATATAAATGGCCTTTTATGGCACTTGATGTGGCCGTTGCAATCTGCTGGTGTGAGCTTGTCATGCCCTATTTTGATTTTCATATCCTGGTGTAGGAGACGTGGCTGGATTGAAGATACGATCGTGACAGTTTTTACCATCATCTCAGTAATACACTAGTAAAGAAGCTCAAAGATGATTCTGGAACAATAATTGAAACAGATCCTTATGAGAAAACGTTTTAAAAACGAGTGGTGACGCCTGCTGTCTGGGGCACTCCCAGCACCAGTGTAAACTGTTGGTTACATTCGCCCTCGCTCATCAAGTCTAGTTTCAAAAAGCTGAAATGGTGAGGGCCAAATTCATCGAGGTTCGTCTCAATGCTTTAAAACAAGACTTTGCAAACCAGTGAGTGACATCCATCATTTGTGTAGAGTCAATGGGATCGACTGCTTTGTGAAAGTGACCCTCACAGCTGCTTATACAGTCATACATTCTGGGGCTATCATATGGGGGGACAACAAAAACCCGAATGTAAATCATCAAACCAGAAGACCAAAACATGCCTTAAAGATAAAGTCGTGTTGTGTTTTCTCTGTGTGTGTGGGTGTAGCTTGCTCTGGAGGTTGCGGAGAAGGAGGCTATTCTGAGGAAACTGAACAAACAAAACAAGACTGTAAATAAACTCAAACGAGGTAAGTCCTGATTAGATGTGACTGAAGATTGAAGATTACTTTCATTATTGATTCACTTTTAAAAAATCCTTTCATGAATCAACAGACTTCAGATGATTCATTTTTGTGTTTCATTAATTTTTTAGTGTAACAACAGTCCAGCTTTTGAGAGCATTTAAAGGAGCGTTTCATCATCACACACACACACACACACGCACACACACACACACACACACACTTTTTCTGGTTATGCAGGTTTTTTTGCATCTTATAGACTGAGATATTTGAGCCATATTAGGTAAATTGCGTGTTTTTAATTCATAAATGACATTCAGTCACCCCAAACCATTACGCAAGCAAGAGTCTGCTTCTAAATCAAAAGCATCATAAATTCGTCATTAATATTTGTTTTGTGTGTCTCTCCCTCCCCCTCGTGTGCACACCCAGTGTCCCTGCTTGTCACCGATGAGTTCACAGAAATGTCTCAGAAGCTGGAGCTGGAGCAGGGCCTCCGGCAACACGCTGAAGTCTTAGCCACCCAGGTGCGAGCGCATGTGTGTGTGTGTGTGTGTGTGTGTTTTCAGCATTGCACAAAACATTTTGTCATATATTCACACCTATATATACTGAGGGTGACAGGTCGTGCCACAGGAAGGGGACAAGGAGTGTTAGCGCTGACCTTCGGGCGGGTGTGGGGAACGGACGGACAGTGAAAGGGGAGGGACGGGGATGCAAACACACACACACACACACAGCACAGTTGTTGCAGTCCCAGCTGCTCCCATAATGAAGGGCTTTTCTTTCCCCCCCCAAAAAGCTGTCTCTCTTCCCATTTAGCCCCTCCCTGCGCCATAATTAGTGGTCATCACTGCCGCCGAAGGAGAATAGTGGTCTTTAAGCACAACCTGTCTTCGCCTGACACCTTTATGTTTTGCCGAGCATATAGCAATTGTCGCTTTTGTACGCAGCCTCCTCCATTTACTGGACAGGCGTACAATGGGCTTCCTCACAGGGGTCCTTACCTGTGAAAAGGACCCCCGACTCTCCACACAATTCAGCCCCTTTACTCTCAATTCATGGTAAAAGACCCCCCTGCGCTGAATGCCTCTTGTGTGCACCACTATTTGTCTGTTTTCATGTGTTTTGAAAACAACAACCATTCACACCTCTCCTCTGTGATGCACGGTGGTATAATGATGCGGGGGCCTCAAACAGGAAACGATTTGGAGCTTCTTTTTTTTTTCTGTGTGTGCTTCTTTGTTCCTTTGTGTTTCAGTGTGTGTGCTTGGTGTGTGTGTGTGTTTGTATGTATGAAATAATTGTGCTAATTGCTGTGTGAAAATTGCTCTCTGCTAAAGGGAGCCCACAGATTGGAGCGGTGTAATTTGCAGCGCGGAGCCTCGTGTTGCATGCTCCGACACGGAGCTGCTGCTTCAGTTTGTCCCGATAGTAAAAACACAGAAATGAAAACCTCATTTTCTCACACTTCCTGTTCTCTGATCACGGACCTGCTTTCAAAAAAATCTAGAAAATCTATCAGACAGACGCCCATTATAAGCAGAGTGCACCGAGGTCACGTCCCTTGTATTGTTTCTGAGGGAATTAAAGGGTATTAGGGGCAGTTACACACAAAATAACACATAGCAGGTTTTCTTAGCTGATTTTATTTTGGATCTGGCTGTTTGTGTCATTTAAATTAACAATCACCACCACACCAGACCATCCCTAAGGTTATAATTATCTCTGTAAGAACACTTCTTTAGGTGTGGTTAGCTTTTTTTTTTAACTACTTGGTCACTTACAGTGTTTTGGTTGGGGAACACATTACAAGATGCACTATGTGGACAAAAGTCCTGTACCACCTACAGATTAGATCAACAGCATCTGCTCAGCTCTGGACCCCCATATCAGTTTTTGTGCTGATTGTAATGCAGTAGAAGGTTTGGTGCGCTAAAATTATTGAGTCAGCAAAGCTTTGGTGACTTTTACAAATTGTGACCTCAGCACTCTGTGACCTACGTGGTCTGCCGTGCTTTCTAAATATTTCCACTTCGCAATAAGATCTATTTAGGAGGGAGGAAATGTAACAAATTGACCTGTTGCAACTTCCTGCATCCTATTACAACACTTGAATCCAGCGTGGTCTTTGGAACGACCCATTCTTTCACAAATATTTGTAAAAGCAGACTACAGGCCTGCATGCTTGAATTTTTCCCCTGTGACAAGTGGGACAGAAAACACCTGAATTCAAACATTCAAAGTTGTGGCCTGATGCTTGCAATATACACCAGGTTTTTAATTTATTAAGTTATGTAACACAGTAGGGTTTGTTCTTGGTTTTGATTTATTTCTTATTCTTTTCCCATGTTCGTGTTTTGTTTTTGTTTCCTGCCTTTCTTCGTTCTACATGTTTTCACGTCCGGTTTTATTCTGCTTTCCCTTGCACGTCTCCCATGCCTTGACCTCCATTTCTGTCTTCTCTTTGAATCAATGGTCCTACCTGTGTCTAATTTAACAGTCTCTGTGCGTTAGAGGCGGGCTCCTCGATCCAAATATCGATAGCATCGATCCTGGTATTGGTATTCGATCGATACCAGTTCGATAAGATCATGCTAATTGTTGTGGAAAGTAAAATCACAGTAAAAATATCTTCAGAATTTGCAAATTGGTAAGGATTCAGCTCATTAGTTACGACAAACTGCTCTCTCCCACGTAAGCTGTCTTTAAAGTAGTGCTATCGGTATGGGTATTTGCAATCCTGGCATTGTATTTACTTGCTATCAGATCAATAGTAACATTTGCAGTATTGCAAAGCACTATCATTCTGCACTTCCATTGGTTACACATGTGCATTAATTGTCTTAACCACTTATCCAAGTTAGGATCATAGGTCCCCAATGCACCCTGGACAGGCCGCTGGTTTGTCACGTGGTCAACACGGAGAGCCACACCTGCAGCCAATTTACAATCACCAGTTAACCTGTTGCTCATATTGTTGAACACAGGAGGAAACCAGAATACCCAATGGAAACTAAGGCACATGGATAATGTTTGAATACACAAAAGCCCCCAGTCATTCAGAAGGTTCAAACCAAGAAGCTTCTCTCTGTGAGACAACAGTACTAACCACTGCGCCTCCCTTATCTGTTCAAAAACTAATCAAATCTGATCAAACCAAGCATTTTACCTATATAACTGTGTGCACAACTAACACATGCCACAAACGCCTGTGCAAAAGAGCAAAAGGTTTGTTTAGAGCACTCTGCTGATTGAGGAGATCTACACAGCAATGATTAAGCACAGCTGGTGTATTCATTTTTCACAGCAGAGAAGAAAGAAGCACATTTTCCAAATGATTCGAGGCAAAGTCTAACATTTTTTTTTGTCGCAATGCGAGAACAATGATGCTTTGTCTCACAGCAAAATAACCCTGTTCGCATTGCCGCTCCTCTTCAGTGAAGCCGATGAGTAATACGTAACAAAGCTTCCAAGTCATTGTTCAGTCAAACGCTGGTTTGACAACCACCTGCTGGGAGACAATCAGCAACCAGTCCTTTAGATCTCACTTCATCTTTCCTCTAATTATGGTTCATTGTCAGTGATGCATTTCTTTTCCATTTTCTTAGAAACAAAGAATCCAAAGATGTGTTGAAATTGTCAAAGCTCGATTTGTTTTACTCCCCCCCCCTCCATCAGATGATCCTGGAGCAGAAGGTGACCCAGACCTCAGAGACAGACCTGAAAATGCAGGTGCAGCTGGAGCAGGCACTGCAACAGATAACCCAAATCAGCACAACTCTGTGTGACATACAACTCTACTACCAGGACCGGGTGGGTAAATGTGATGACTGCGTGTGTCCCATTTCTAGAACATAGTGGAAATAACTGATGTCTTCATCATGCCTCTGCTCTCCTGTGATCAGTTAAAACACAGCCAGAGTGCTGTGGAGGAGAGCAGTGCCCTGTCTGAGCTGCAGAACCTGAGAGAGCAGCTGGAGAAGAGCAAGGAGGAGAGGAAGACTTTAGAAACTCAGCTATCTGACGCTAACAGCTTGGTCACCCAGCTCCAGGAAGAAGGTACTCCCTTGTGCCTGAACATACGACCTTATCTAATCATAATAAAGCCCCCAAAACTGTACATGACTTGGAATAGATTTTAGAAAAGTCTTCTGACATTTTAGAAAAATTGGGGTCCACTGAAGCAGTGATTGGAGGTCATCACCTTCAAACGGATATGCAACCAGTGATTCGCTTCCAGCGTGGACACAGCTTACACACCCCTGTGCTTCATCAGTTTGAGCACTGGTGCATTAAAGAGACTTTTAAGTTTCATACCAGCTTAATTTATTTCCCATTCTCTGTTCTTTGTAGTGAAACAGTTACAAGAGACACTCAACGGCGATGATAAAAGTGATGAACCAGGAGAGAAAGCCATTCCTGCCCCAGTTTCACTGCCTCCCCCTCCTCCTCCTCCTCCTCCTCCTCCTCCTCCTCCTCTGCCTCCCACTACTGTTACCAAGTATGAAAAACTAAAGCCATAGCTTCATCTACCAATAAGAATACAAGTCTAAGTTTCACAGATATTGAATGCACATCATCTGTGTTAAGTTGGTTGTGATTATGCTAGTGAGGATGATGTTTTAATATTAAATGTCCATATGTAAAACTCAATAGTCAACTGATTTCAGAGACTTAATCCTTTTCTCTGCCTCCTGCTAGCTTTCATGATTTCCTGAAGAGCAGGAAGAAAGATGGAGCCACTGCTGCTGATCAAAACAGTACGTCTAACCACACGCAACGTAATCTTCAGCATAAAGCACTGAGATTGAACAGGGACTCTGCTTTAATCTTAGATTATCGATGAGATCCCTCATCCCATCGTCATCTGATATATTTCCTGTGTTCCTGGAAAGCATCTTAGTTTTTGAGACAATAATTCTACAAGATCTCATCTTTAAACATACAAAACACGCAAATATACACAGATCATGTGTAATATTATGACCACTGACAGTGAAGTAAATAACACTGGTGATCTCTTCATCATGACACTTGTCTGTAGGTGGGATATTTTAGGGACCCAGTGAACATTTTGTCCTGAAAGTTGATGCTAGAAGCAGGAAAAATGGGCAAGTGTAAGGAATTGAGTGAATTTGATAGGAGCCAAACTGTGATGGCTAGATGACTGGGTCATAGCATCTTTAAAATTGCAGCTCTTGTGGGGTGTTCCTGGTCTGCAGTGGTCAGTGTCTATCAAAAGTGGTCCAAGGATGGAACAGGAACAGCGGTGAAGCAGTGACAGGCTCATGGATGGCCGAGGCTCAATGATTCACATTGAGTGAAGGCTGGCCTGTGTGGTCTGATCCAACAGATGAGTTGCTGCAGCTCAATTTGCTGAAACAGTTCATGCAAGTTCTGATAGAAAGGTGTTACAATACACAGAGCATCACAGTTTGTTGAGTATGGTCTGCAAAGCCACAGAGCAGTCAGGGTGTCCATGGTTACCCACGTCCACTGCTGAAAGTACCAACAATGGGCACGTGAGCATCAGAACTGGACCACTGAACAATGAAAGAAAGCGGCCTGATTTGAATAATCTCATTTTCTCTCACATCACATGACTGGCCAGGTGTGTGCTCACTTACTTGGGGAACACCAGGAACCAGGATGGGAAGAAAGCAAGTAGGCAGAGGCAGTGTGCTGCACTGCGTATTGTTCTGCTGGGAGACCTTAGGTACTGCCATCCATGTGAATGTTAATTTAAAATGTACCACCTACCTAAGCATTATTGTAGACCATGTGCACCCTTTCATGTAAACAGCACTTCCTGATGGCTGTGATTACTTTCACCAGGATAATCTGTTCTGCTACAAAGCAAAAATGGTGAGGAGCACAACAATGAGTTTGAGGTGTTGACTTGGCCTCCAGATTCCTTACATCTCAATCGGGCATCTGTGGGATGTGCTGGTCAAACAAATCCATGGAAGCCTCACCTCACAGCTTACAGGATTTAAAGGACGTGTTCCTAAGATCTCTGTGCAGATACCGCAGCACACCCTCAGGGTCTAGTGGAGTCCCTGCCTTGATGGGTCAGGACTGTTCTGGCATCAAAAGGAGAATTTTAGGCAGGCGGTCATAATGTTATGGAAATTGTCAAAATAGGGACAGTACACTACACCGATTTCAAAGAACTGTCAGAAAAGGCTAAGAAAGCAATCTCAGCACCAATTATTCATTTTCATTATTTAAGAAGCAGCTCCCTTGTTGGACATGAAGGCAAGAGCGGTGGATGAAATGATGGAGAGAATAAAGAAAGGCATCATCCTGAGGCCTATGAAGAAAGTACAGGTAGAAAACCGCACTGTGAATCAACATTTGATGTTTCAGTGTTTTCCAAAGAAACTGATAAAAAAGCAAAAACCTACAGAAATAAATATAAACTCTGTCTCATAACTACCATCTAACTTCTTCTTCCCACAGGAGGACGACAGTTCCTGGAAGGTCAGTTATCCCGCTGTTGTTCATTTTCTGTTATAAAACAGCTCTGATCTGTGTCAGTGACAGATTTTTTTTTTTCAATCCACAATTTTCTTACAGGATCAGAAAAGTGACAACAGAAAGTCAGCCATCCTGGAGTTGAAAGGAATGCTGGTAATAACTATAAAATCAAATTTCACTGTGGGCTGAATGTCACATCCGTGTTGCTAAAGAAAAAACAACCTTATAACCGCGAGCGATACATGGCAGCTTGAACTGCTGTGTTTGATCCATCTTTAACTATTTAACACATCAGGACAACATGAAGCGTCAGCACCTCCGCAGAGTGCCATCCAGGAGGGGAACTGGCCGAAATGTGGGCGAAGCAGAGCTCCTGATGGTGCTCCAGAGGAGGAGGAGAGCAATGGGAGACAATCAGGAACCACCACCCTCAAATCAACCACAGGGTATGCTAACAAGCGTGGTGTTTTCTTAACCATACACTATGCCTTCACAGTGTGACTCTGGCTAATTCTGACAAACAACAAATTCATTTAGAATGTATAAATGGCCTGTCTGCCATTAATAAATGAATGATTAATGCTTAATAATGCTTTAATGAGCAGAGAGTGATTTTTTTAGGTTTTAAACACTTGTTTGGAGAAAAAAAACCCACTTTAGCTAAAACATAAAAACATAGCCGGCAAAATGAATACTGGGATTTGTGCATGTGTACCTACACTCAGTAAAAAGGCAGCTCTTTATAATCTAATGACCCTCTAGAACTCCTCTTTAATCAGCTTAAATCACAATTAGATCACAATAAATTATTTATTTATTATTAGATTATTTTCTTACATTATTTGTGCTTTCAGGTGCAAAGCATGAGTAGAAACAGATGAATGTGTGCTTGCATTTATTTATCTCTTTTCTAGCCTTACAGACCGCTCAAAGCTGTGTGCATTCATACAGCTCTTTATTCTTTACACTTGAGGCTCTTTATTTACCTCACATACATGACCAGTTTAGATCATCATTTCATCAAACACGTCTTTGGAGTGAGGGAAGTCCCCAGACAAAAACCTGCTTCAGGTACTCTGGAATAGGTTTAACATGCAAGCTCCACACAGAAAAGCCCGACCATGGATTCAACACAGAAGTCTTCTTGCTGTGAGGCAAAGGTGCTAAGCACTCCACCTCCATGACACCAGTTCTGATTGTATGTGTGTGCCAAGGCATTATCTTTCAAGGCACCATCTGACTTCTGTGTGTCCTTTGTTGCTTATGTGCACCACATATAATTTCTATGCCAGGGATTTCAAACATGAGGCTGGGGGGCCAGACTAGGCCCGCCAAAGACTCCAGTCTGGCTTTTGCTCTGGAAAATACAAAGTAGGACAGAATTTTTTTAGTTTTAACTGTAAGTTCACAGAAATATGATTTTTACAGTGGGTTCAAATGCTGTCGAATATTAAAACGGGTCACATTAACCTGAACAGTAAGGGTTAAGTGGATCAGTCTTGTTGTTGTTGTTTGTTTATGGTGTCTGTTGTATACAAACAGTCTGTTTCCCTGCTCCGTGAGGCCATTTTAATTTGCCTTCCATATGTCCCGCTCTCGTATCTCATTAATGCTCTGACCTCACAAAACAGCTTTTGACTTTACGTGGAGATTTCATTTTCCAGCTTGACAAAATTTCACAGACATGTCTGATAGTGTAGAAGAATGAAGATATTACCAATTATATCAACCTGCTCTCATCGCTGGACATCAGACGATGCTGTTTTGTCCGCACAAAATGCTAGCCATTTCTTACCAGGTGCCTAGGTTTGCTTTAACTTGCTGTTATCTTAGAATTGCGTTTAAAATTTACCCATTAAATCATAAACTCTGCACACTGAAAAATAATGCATGCAGTGTGTTCAATGCACATCAAAAAATAACACACCCATTGCATTTAAATGTTTAATGAAGAAGGGATTCTGTGCATAAATGACAAGCTGGGAGTGACACTTGTCTCGTGTTTGCTGTGGGTGGCATCTTGGCACCAAGACCTAAGGACACCTTTGCGCCTGTCGTCGTGTTGCCAGCGGCTGATGACAAAACTAAAAAGGTCAAAAGTCAGCTTCATTGTGGCTGCATTTCAGCAGATTGGTTGTAAATATCTTCTGTGCTGCTGGGTTGAAGATGTACGCAAGCCATCCCTGCTTTAGTATTAATGGCTCTGTAGGTGCACATATTTGAAGCGTGATTATAACTTAGTCGTCCAAAAATAAACACACGTGACACCTTTCATTAAACTCAGAATATTAGCATAAATTGTACAGATGTGAGTGGTCGGTGGCGGTTTACAACCAGGAAATCTTACTAGTTACAAATGTGAAGTGCCTACCAGGACGTTAAAAGGACATATGCTTTTCATTAGTTAAAAAAAGAGAAATTCTAGATGCATGCTCTTAGGATTTGTTTGCATTAATACTTTTAGTGATTTTCAGCCGCTCATTTTTAAAAAAGGAAAGCAGTTATGCAAACTCGCTGTTAAAAGGGAAAGATACAGACACAAAGGGGAGAAATAACCGGATCCCTTTCAGGCCGAGAGCCATTTCGCTCCCTCTGACTTACCAATATTTCATAATCAGAGAAAGCCTCTTTATTCTCTACCTGCTTTCGGCTGTTTTAGCCCACCCTTTAGCTCCCATTTTCAGACTCGTGCCTAAAATGAATATGCGGTGATCTCTGTGCAGATGTCCAACCAGGTTTGCCGTGTGTTCCAGCGGCAGGCAACGCTCCCTGGGCAGGTGAGAGCGGCAGCGCCCCTGTGCTCCGGAGGCTGAAGCAGAACCGAGAGAAGAGAGACTCTCGCATCAGAGCATCAGCCCTGTTCATCAGTCACCAAGCCTGACAGCTGTGGCAGGAGGACATGCCGGTTGCTATTATTAGTAGTATTATTATGATGATTCTGCAGGTTTATATGACAATAAACCAAAAATGATTCAGCGAACTAAGCATGTTTGACTTTAAAAGAATCCTTATATCTTTACATCTTTGCACTGACTCAGTATTTCAATGCACTGCCTCTTTGGTGTCTTACGACAAAGCAGCACTGCCTGACTTGTCTTGAAAATGTTAAATAAAAACTTCAGCTTTAACAAGCCCTCTATCTGACAGCAGCTCCTGGTGTTTGTTTCATCCTCCTGAGGGAATCAGAGGGTCAGGATTATATCGTAAACGGACCTTAAACCTTGCATTTCCCGCTACAGGAAAAACAAAGAAAAGCATTTTTCAAATGCCGTTTAACCCAGGTCTGTAAAAACCTTGTTGCGTGTCAAAGGAAATGGCACTCTTTCAGCCATGTTTAATAGCCAGCGTCATGCCTTTCAGCAGCTGGGATTTCAGCTGATCTAAGTGCAGAAAATAGATGAAAAATAGCCCGAGCCATTAAAGAAAACACTTGCATGAATGCGAATGCCCACGCCTCTCCCAAGGTGTCTGTCTCTTAAAGCTCGATCCAGCAGAAGAATAGTGGCTGCCATTCATTTGGACACATTAAAGCTGTCGCACCGAGAGCCCAGAGGTGCTGTTGAGATGAGAGCCTCGGGTGATCTGTGTGTGTCCCTCCTGAAAGTTTCTTTAAAATATAGCAGGCTGCCTTTTGTTTTCTCACCTCCACACAGGTACTGCATATATATATGTGCGCATGCATGCATGAATGAATGCATGCACCTTCACACTGCGCTACCTGCCTCCCTGTCTATCTGCGTTTGTTAAAAGCGTTTGAAAAGAGGATGAAATTACTCCCACCTTTGACTCTGACACCATTTTACTGTCTTCACACTGTTTCACATTATATATTTACTTTATTTAGCTCTTTACCAGAAGGTCTGCCTTTTCACTCTTAATCATGCATTTTTTATTGGTTTATACCTCAGTCTCAGAGGTGTCAGGCTGTTGAATCCATGCACACAAAAGCTCATCTCAGAGAATAGAGAGATGGGACCCTCTGAAAAGGATCCTATACATACTGATGAAGATGTGTCATTGACTCACACTGAGGTGAGATCCAAATAGTGTAAATTCATTTTCCTCTTAATGTGTTTTTCTTTAACTCTAAACGCACACTGATTTCCTTGCAATGAGCTCTAATCGTGGCTGCCACTAAACCCACTTCTAAGTCTATGTATACTGAATCAAATTTAACTGAGCCAGTGGCCCATTCTTTAGAAATGAACACAGAGATCTGGTCTTCATGGTTCTCAACTCATTTTTGTATTAATCAGTCCCACAGGGGTGGCTGAAAAACTGCCATAAGCTGCAGAATAAAAGAATCACACAGATATTGTTAATGTAAAGTATATACAAAGTAGTTAATTGGGGACCAGAAGAAATGAGGCTTGATGTCCTACAGCTGCTGATGTCTGTGAACGGTGAAATACTTGGAGGTCACATTTTCCTCACCTTTTCTTACAGATTTCCCGTCATTATCAGATATAGTAGGGGATATTTTGACTTAATAAGGACACATTTGGTCTTAAAGCTATGGAAGCTGCAATAATTAAACATGAAAAAACCAAAAAACTAAATAAAGAAGTAAAGAAGACCCAGTAAATAAATCTGCTGCTATTAAAATCCTCAAAAATATAAAAATGATAAAAATCTAAGTTTTAAATATATATTAATAAAACTGAAAATTAAATGTCAATGTCAGTGATAGGAGAATTAATACTAATTCTGAGATTCTATCCCAGCTATCAGGGGGTGACAGGAGGGGTACACCCAGGACAGGTTGCTGGTCTGCAGCATGACCAACAATCATGCACAGTCACACTTACTCTTAATTTAGAATCACTAGTTAACCTGGCGTGCATGTCTGTGGACTGTAGGATGAAGCCCATGCAGGTACAGAGCATCCAAACTTCACACAGCTGGCTGGCACGTTTGAACTACTGTACAGTCTTGCTGTGAGGTGGCAGTGCTAACCACTGCATCGCTATAACAGTGGAAGATAAACCTTCATATTTAATTTTTTGCTGCATTTAATGACATGTTTGTTTGTTTGTTTGTCAGTATCACAATACTGACGTTTATTAAATAGCTGATCTACTACTTCTTATTTAGAAAGAAGTACTTTTTGACTTGATTTCTTAAAAATTTACTTTACTATTTTCATGTATTTTGTTGTTCTTGTTGTTGTTGTTGCCAAAAACAGATTTACATACTGAAATTTAAAATATTATCATAAAAATATATATCTATTTATAACCATCATAATCACATTAAAGCCAATTTAAAATGATCAATTAGTCTAACATATCTCTGGACGTTTGGAGGAGAGTACCCGGAGAAAATCCACACAGACACAGAGAGGCCCAGCCTTTGTATTTTTTATTAACCCAGAAAACATTCTTCCTCTGACGCTGCATTACTCCTCCCACCACAGGTGGCGCTGTAACCAAACAGGTCTGTCCTTCCGGGCTCTGAGGCCTGTCTTTGCGGTTGTCTTCAGCTCGTACTGGAACACCAGGGGGAGGAACTTTGACCAGCGCTAGTTAGCTAACAGCTAGCTGCTCTCTATTATTTTCTTATTTTTGTGTGCTGTTGCATATGCAGAGCAATGTGGTTTATTTATTTACTGAGCTGGCTGTCGTTGGTCATCCAGATATCATTCGTCACGTTAGCAATAGGTAAGTGCTTGCTGAAATCCCCCTGCAGCTGTGAGCCTAGTTAGCTCGTATTTGCCTGCTAATGCTAGCGGATCAAGACAGCAGATTAAGGTGCGCCAGCAAGTGATAACTGAAGTCCGTTTCGTCAACAGCTACAGACTTAAAAATCAGTAATAAAATATGCATATAAGCCGTGTTAGTGAATGAAGCCAAGTGTTGAAAGCTACTTACTGGCGTCTGGGCTAGCTAGCTTTAAAGGACAGGAAGTTAGGAGGAAGAGCATTACTTTTTTCATTACATTTTTTACAATGAGTACCTTTAAATGTAAACAGACATCTTTATTAGGTTAATGTTGAAATTTTCTCATTTCAAAGTGGTTTTCTTGGGCCAGTAGAATCACTTTCTCTTTCTCTCTAACGCCTCCTACTAATCGATACTAATTGATCAGCCGATTCAGCAGCACAGAGCTCGGCCTCTGTGGTTAATCTGCAGTGAAGACCGAGTCGAACTGCAGGATTCATGCTAATCTAACGTGAAAGGTTCAAATCACGCTCCTGGATTTGTGTTTACATCAGAGAGGAGGATGCTAGCGCAGAAAAGGAGCAGCCTACATGTAACGAAACTTATAATGAAGGCTTGGCCCGAAGCCAGAGTTTCGTACACGTTGACAGGCTTTTACCTGGCCACGTAACACCTAGTGTGCGGCACTCTCAGTCATGTGACCTGAGTGTATTAAAGTCAGCAGATTATCCCCCCCCTTCAAAAAAAAACAACCCAGCAATTATTTATGACGTATAGTTTTTTCTTTGGAGTGAAGCGAGCTCTGTTGATGACTTTTTTAAAATGCACCCATTTCACAGTCTAACCTGCAAGCATTTACCACAAGATCGAACTGATTGATTAGTGTTTGAATAAAAACTGCTATTGTTATAATTTTGTTATTATTTGGCTGCTTTCACAGACATTGAAAATTTGTAAGTTTTCTCAGTGTACTCCAGCTCACAGCCCAAACACGTGCATGTTAGGTAAACACAAAGCGCGGACAGCTCACGGATGCTGATGAGTCGGGTCCACGCTCCGTGTTTACATCTTTTTAGATTCAGAAGCTGCATGTTTCATCACTCTCCAATCAAAATTTACTGAACAAGCAGCAAAAGAATATGAAAAATAAGCTTCACATTTCACTTTATACTTTAAGGACAGTTTCCCCATCTAAAAATCTCAATTTTCTTCATTATTCACTTACTATGCACCAGTCTACCGTTTAGTACACCGC
>VUQR01011842.1:0-22319 GCA_015108515.1 Hemichromis elongatus
AGCTCCTTCCTTCATCTTCCCTTTCTCCCCTGAGGGGAAGATGCCTCGCACACAATTTGATTCAGATTCGAGTGCCAGAACTCACTCGACTTCAGACAATGTTAACTCTGGGAGACTCGAAACCTGTAAGATTTGCTATTAATACACGTAGACACGGCTGTGGAGAGGATGAGACATTAAATCCTGCGGGTGCTGTTGATGCCTCGGTGTTTCGTTTTGTTCATCCCGAACAGACCAAAAAGACCTGGATAGCTTGTGTAAGCGTTCAAAAGTGCCTTTGTATTTGCGCTTTGATACATATCACTCCCTCCGCAGAGGTGACACCAACGCAGGGCTGGAGTCTTGAAAATGCGGGGGGGGGAATGCTTCAAGGAGGAAAACGTGATTTCTTTTTTTTATTATATTTTCTTAATACACTGAATATTTAAAAACAAAGTCAAATTAAGCCTCAGGGGAGGGAAAACATTATATTTCCACCACTTCTTTTATAAATAAACGCAATTTTCCAGGCTGCTCTTTTTTAGAGATGCATAAATATTTCCTTCCTTGTCCATCATTATCTGTAATATAGGCACCCCGCAGCTAGCTCCCTTTCTTGCTTTGTGCCTTTGATGTCTTTAGATGATCTCCCCGCTCTGCATACTGTATCAGCGCGGCTACACAGATCAGTCACGACATTAAAAATCACTGGCAGGTGAGGGGATTAACTTTTCTTAAGGTATAGTTTTACTGGGAAACCTTTGGTTCCGGTATTCATTTGTGCACTACCTCCACAGGTACCACCCACACACGGATCCCCAACCCAAAGGCTATGTTGCCGGCCACCATGCAACACCCCCACATCTCCCAGATCCGTGTCTCAATAGGTCAGCGATATGAGGGAAATCTACATAACATTAAGGAGACCATTTTAATGCTGATTGATGCTAATTTTCTGATTCCACTCTACCTGAGTAATCAAAGAGCTTTATACATGCCTCACTCACCCATTAAGTGCTTTCTATCTAACGTTCCCAACTCAGACACACTCCGATGGACGCGTCAGAGAGCAACTTGAGATTAGCCCGAGGATATTTGGCATGCAGGCTGGAGCAGCCAGGGACTGAACCACCAACCTTCAGATTAGCAGATGACCTGCTCTACCTGCGGAGTTACAGCCACCAATAAGCCAGACGGCTGGCTCTCCTGGTGAGATGTTTCTGGCTTGCATGATTAAATCCACCGCTTCTCATAAAAATCAACACTGCCATAAAGGCTTTTTGGGGCCTTCTTTCTAAAAGGTTAGGAATCTTTGATTGTGGGTAAAACAAGGCAAAGAAAAAGACCTCACTAACTTGTGAACACAAACAGCCACAGTTTTATGCTTTGTGAGCTTGCACTAAGGTGCTATTTATACATGTAATGGACTGGTTCGCATGGAAGAATTTAAATTTTTTTCCTCTGCATCCTGTCAGACTGCTGAACCTCTTGGCTCAGCGGTCTGATGGGACTCTGATCGGAGATTGGAGCTGCTGCTTGTTTGAGTAGCTTTCTAATACCGAGGCTCGCTGTTTATTCACCATTGATCCTTCTGTCCATTACACCTTGATGGGAGGGCCAGCCGTTGTCAGTAACTGCCATTAAAGGAAATCTATATCTAATACCTTTCTTGTTATGAATGCTCATTTAAAAATCTTCAATAACACAGGAGCAGTAGCATGGCTAGTTATCATTATATCGTCAGGGATAGGTGATAAGTGATTTCATAGAAGTTGTTTATATTACTTTTTCCACCATCTTTAAGTTAAAAAAAAAAAGAAAGAAAGTCTTCAGGCAAAATCCTGGGCTGGAAATAAAATATCAGTGTAGTAATACGCATGCACTTACAGTGCTGCTAAATGTAAATTCCAGCTTCATTGCTTTGCTCGTGTATGGGGAAAAAAACAAACAGAGCATCTCCCAATAGCTTCGAGGTGTGTTGGGTTTTCACTCCAGTGACATGGGGAACACTGGAAAAAAAACAAAATCAGCAATGGAGCAGGCGCTTTTAAATTGAAATATACATTATAGATGTATAGATAGACTCACAGAGTCACGGGGAGCCCGGGGAACCATTCCGGGGCTGTGATGAAACAATGACCCAGGAGCAGCCAAATTTAGAGACAAACTGGGTCTCCCAGGAAGCATCTCCATTCGGGCTGGAACAGGCGAGAGTGACCCTCATCTCTCTGCTCCTCACCTCCTACTAATTGAATCAGGCTGCCGCCCAGGATAACTTTGTGTGTGTGTGTGTTGGGAGTGTGTGCACGTGTGAGAGAGCGAGAGAGAGAGAGGCAAAAGATAGAGAAGCTGTGGAGTTGTGCGTTTTTTAAAAGAGTCTGTTAAACCAGGCCGAAAAATCATTGAAATGTGTCCTTCTGTGCTGATGTTTCAGATAACCGTCCAATATATTTTCACATGTGTAAAGATGTGGTGCGGAGTATCCACAGTTTCCTGAGTTGAAATAAAACTAACCAGGGCCACCGGTCCTTCCACCAAAAGGGCAAATATGTAACTCCACTAAAGAAAAATAAAAAAATAGATATAGATCTATTAAAATCCCTCATGGGCATTCTCATGAAAGTAAATGCATTATGAATTTGTCAGCTAACCCAACCCCTGAACTCACTTCTGATACTAGGGCTTTTCTGATGCATGGACTTCATTAAAAAACCGTGGAATAAACATTAAAAATGTATGACTGGAAATTGCCGCAAGTTCCAGATCCCCTCTTCTCTACTCTTTTATAGTCTCATCCATTGAATATACCAAAACAATGTTTAACAACTGTTCAGAGCATTAATTAAAGTCTTTTTATTTTTTGGTGCGAAAGAGCGACGCCAGGCATCGAAGAGACACGAAGAGGGGGACGCTCAAGGGGAATGGCTCTTGTTCTTGTCTCTCTCTTTTTTTTTTAATGTTCACTCACCAGCTCCGACAACCAGCACCCTCATCAGCTTGTGAAATTTAAACACGGCTTTGAGGAGCTTGTGCTTAATAATTAGTCAGTAGTCTGCTTTAAGACTGTTGAGGTAAACAGGGTTTAATTAGGAAGGGTAGAGCAATCTGGGACAGATGTTGTGCAGGAGGAATCACGCTGTGACTGTTTTCGGTCTGAGTCGCAGCGGAGGGGAGGGGGTGAAGAAAAATCTTGCTGTTGCAGATGGGGAGATTAACTAATTGTTTCGTACACATGGGTCTGGAGTTGAGCATGCACTCTTGCTGTACTGGTTGGGCTGCTGCTAGTCTCAGAATTGCATTTATGGTCTTCCGTAAAGATGGGCAGAACAATACAAATCAGTATCGATACCAATGCAGGTATTGATATTGGATTGATACTAGCGTGATAAGACGGATACTTTTGTTTGCTGCTGTTCTCTAAGTTTAGTACATTGAACCCAATCATTAAGAAAGGAGACACGTCTGTGCAGACACCGTTCTACTCACACAGTCACACTTTAACATTAACCCAGAGTACCTGTAGACTACATTCACATAGACAAATAATATAAATTCATCCCATTAAAATGGTAATTAAAAAAATATACCTTAAAGAGGAACTGTGAAAAAGGTGTGAAGCTTATTGTGTTAACTGGTAAATGTGTAACACACTATAACACATTTAAAAAACAGAGGTTGACCTAATAGGCCTTAGAGACGGGTCTCCAAAAATCTGAAAGGTGTGTAATTATTGTGTAAAGTACAAAAAAATATATCAGCTATTTAATGCTCATTAAAATGTGTTCAGAATTAGCAATTTGATGATGATTAACCTGATGAATCTTGACACACTTCTCTCCTCTACATAAGCTGCCTTTATAAGTTTAACCTCTTAAGCCCCAATGTCCCCTGATACGGGGGCAAAAGGCAGGAGATTGGTTAGGCTTGGGGCTTAAGAGGTTAAACTATCGGTATTGCTATCGATATCGGGAATATTAGCCCAGTATTTACTTGGTATCGGCGCGATACTGAAATTTGCAGTATCACACTCCGGTAGTAATCATATGTTGTCTTTAAAGCCCTGCTGCAAAGAAGAAAAAAGGGTCAGGGGCAGGTACCTAAAACCTAGTGACAGGAGGGCCCCGTCAAGGCCGCGAGTCACCGCTAAACCACATGAAGCTCTCCTCTTAACAGGCAGTGGCTGAATGAGGATCAACAGCAAACAATGTGGCAGTCACTGCACCATTTTGGGAAAGTAACAAAAGCAAACACACCTAAGGCGGGTTTTATAGATTCTAAGCCTTAAATAACCACGTCCACTAAGCTGGAAGAACAGAGGGAGGGGGGCAGGGGTGTGTTTGTGTGTGTGTGTGAGGGGGGGTGAGAACGAGAGAAAAGCAAAAACACATAGGAGAGACGGAGGAGGGCACGTTGGTAAGAGAATAGGAGTGTTAAAACAGAGATGATGAGAAACGGAGAGAGGGGAAATGGAGGAAGAAAAAGAAGAAGAAAAAAAAGGTGAGCTTTGAGGGGCAGATGAGGATGACAGCAAGCTGTGGGAGGGAAGGAGGGAGAGGGAGCGAGAGAGGCAAAGAAAGATAGAAAATCACGCATTCTTGACAGAAGCAACATGGCAGGATCACACAGCTATTTTTCATTCACACTCCTCTGCATTCGCACATGATTTCAAAAGGTACCCAAGCCCCAAGGAAGCCTTCCAGCAAACACTGTTTGCCAATTTTTCAAACCTGTCACTCCCTTTCGGTGTATCAGCTCGTGCTGCACAAAAGGGGCCTCCTCCTAGTGCTGTCGCAACTGTTGCTGTCATTGTGCCTGTGCACGGCAAACACATGAGGCAGCAACGGCGGCGTCCATTTCCTCCCACAATGCATCACTCTCAAATGACACTGTAAGGTGACAAACCTCATTGTGGGAGGGACATAGGGTGCTTGTGGGGTTCTTTTTTTTGGGGGGGGGTTCACCGCCATTCCATTTGCGTTTTGAGAGCACACGATATCAGTGCGGCCTAATTGAGTCAGAGCTGAAAAATCACACAAACTCCTGAAAATATAAGCCACGACGGCGGAGGCAATATATAAGAAACTGTACACATTGCCTAGTCAGTTCCATCAGCTGCAGTTTATGAAGTGGAGCTGTTTTTTTTCTATTTTTTTTCCTGGTTGTCTTCCTCTTCGACCTTTTTATACCTCCTGGATGTTAATAAAAACAGCTGAGCCTCTCACGCAGCCTTGCCTGGAGTGAGATACATGCTAAGCAGATCACGCCGCTGCTGCAGGTGGAACAGGTAAAATGCAGCCGGTAGCTTGTGTTAGTTTTGCTCACGTCTTAGAAACATGCACAGACACCTTCTTTGCCCCTCGTTTTATCATTCACCCAGGAACCCGGCGCTCACTGCCCACAGCGCTCATTATGAGCTTTGACACAGAGTCTGCAGAGGAGCAGAGGCCAGTAATCATACAGGAGCCAATGTGTGTTCCTAAAGGCAGCTATAGCTTTTCCAGAACGAGGAGGAGGGATATTATTGTTGTAAGAGAATTCGTCAGGTTCCCACAGGAGTCTAGCAATGTCTTATGGAGACTATATAATCCAGGTTAATATTTCACGTTCCATTAAAAATTGCTCTTTTGTGTTTTTTTTAAACATTGATATCTGTAAGTGAGAAACTGAAATGCGGCACATCCTTACAAGATTAAGTGTCTAAGCTGAAATGGTAGTGGAAATGCCAGATTTAACAAAACAAAGGTGAGTGTTTATCGTCACCGAGCGTAAGACACGGAGCAAACATGTTCAAACACTGCAGGTAGTCTTTGGGGGCAATTTCGCAGCAACTTCCCAATCAGGCGCATTCATGTCGTCACACAGGCAAAGTCCCACTTCATTAGGCTGCATGCTTGCCGAGAGTCATTACGGTGAAGAGATGCTCTCCAGCTAGATTTACACACACACACACACACACAGACATGCACGCAGTTACACAAACACACAACTTCTGGAGTTCACTCCTGTTATTCTTGCTCCTGGTTTTAAGCTGTGGGCTGATGAGCTTCCTGTATACCTCTTGTTATGATAGGGTGATTTACTGCCTTTCACTCTACGTACACAAACGCAACGACATGGACACACACACACACACACACACACTCTCAGTCATTCACTCTAGTCCTTAGGCATTCACTGTATGCATTCAACATTCCTCCTTTTTGATCCTTAACACCAGTTCCTTTAATCTCCCTGAATGAATTCATTGCTATTCAGCCATCATTCACTGGATTAATTGCTATTCAGTCATCATTCTCTTCAGATATGGAATAAAATACAGACAACTTGTTTCATCTTTTGATTCATGATGAGATTGTGTGGAATGTTTAAAAAACACAAGATTTCAATGCGTCCCATCAATAACAGGCTCGACCTTGCAAAGCATTTCTTGTCTCAAAAGGGCTGGAACTGCTGTTGTTTAGCCACATCAAGCATATTTTTTACCTTCTGGCCTAAAAGGGCTTGTAACAGTGCTTATAACTGAGCCACAAAATTAGGCTCAGGCAATCCCAATACGTCAGCTGATCCCAGCGCCAGTCCATATTGGCTGGTACCTCAGCTATTACTCCTTCTGACCATAAAATTATCCTATCTCACAAAAGGCAAACTATTTAAGTTGTTTAAACCTCCCGACAATTGCTGCACAACTGCAAGCTGCTTTGTAACCCTTCTCCAACCCTGCTTCTTTCTTCAAGCCCACTTGAAGTCCTTCAGCTGAGGTGCATGTGCAGTCGGTGAAGTGTAATGTAAAGCATCCATGGACTACTCAGATAGGAATAAGGATGTCTACACAGACCCTGATAAAATTTACATCAATCCGACCAAAGCGTACTCTAGTGGATAAGTGTAATCTGGGCTTAATGCTGCGTCTGAATGAATCAATGGCACATCTGTTGTCACTGACACCTGCCCTGTGTTTACCACCGCTCTACCTGATTCTGTCTTTCCACGTGCGCTCATGGATATGTGAGACGGGACTTTCCGACCTCATTCTTTCCAAGTCTGCAAGTTTGCATGTGCAGAGTTCATGAACAGAGCCATGCCACCCAGTATAATTTAATGCAGATGGAACTCATGATATTCTTTTTGGCTATAGTGGTCCTGACTAGTATTTCAAATTTCTCTGTAGCGGTTTCACATTATGATTCACACATTTTGAGCAGGAATAGATGTAGGAAATGGTTAACCAGCAAGTGGAGCACATTTGAGGCTTTGCCAAAATACTGGCCTTGAGTTAAAGAGCAAAGCATTGTGCAACCACTGATGTTCTCTCACTGTCTAATTTGATCTCATGAATCAAGAACTCAAAGTGGGAAGGGCAGTAAATCCCAAAGGTTCCCTAAGGAGATGTGACACAGAGAAGAGATGAGCCCACTGTAGTAAAGCAAACTGCTGCCAATTTAGTGTTCAGGGACCTTCATCTTTGAAATGCTCCCCGCTTGCCCAGATGGCTTTATCAAAACAGTTTAGCGGAACATGACGTTCCCACGCCTCATCCAACTTCGGGCCAAAGCTGTTAAAATACCGTGACTTTTTTTTAAGCAGGACGTTGCCCCTGAGCTCAGCTTTTGGCACTGATGGGTCTGAATTACCGGGTACAAGCGAGATGAGAGAGCAGTGAAAACCTTTTAAAAAACTCCAGGCATATGGCCACGGGAGAAGTTGCGGGGGGTGGGGGAAGAGTATGGCGGAGGTATATTGCCATAGTAACAATGGATAGCCCACCAAGGATTCCTGAGCAAACACGGGCATAAGGTTTTAAACAGCGACTGAGGACCCTAGCCAGTGTGCCTCCGTGTTCAAACAAAATCAAGCTGGCACGGATAACGCTGGCGTTTTTAAACATAAATTACAAGGTCTCCAATTGTCATGTCATGTCCCCAATTCACAGAGAAGAAGAGGCTGCTTCTGCAAAGAAAAGCTTATTCAAAGAGACTTTAAAGTGTAGGCACACACACACACATGCTCACACCCCGACGTAAATCTTTCAAATGTGGAGAGGAAGGGAAGGGAGGCAGGAACGGTTATGCATGTTAAGCACATTTGCGTAGACATCAAACGATTGCCCGCAATTGGCTTCACGGGGGAGAGTAATCTGCGCTACTCAAACATTTGATGCAGCACCCGCAGAATTCTGATGGTGATTAAACAGAAAGTAACAATCTTCCCTCTAAGTCCAGCTGGGGATCTCCGCGACGCACTTGTAAATGTCACCCGTGCAGGCACTTTGCCGCTTGTCGATGTCACTTTGAGCTCCCCTCACGTCACCAGTTCATAAGAGCCCTTCACTGCGTTATAGGCTTCCTTTATACACTTACGCTCACAGCAGTTTGCCTCCTTCCACTGAAGACTGTTATTAATATATCATTACAGGCAGATTAAAAGTGATGAATCTGACGTTTAGTGAAGCTTATTAAGCGAACGCTGGGTGAGAAATAAAGTTGAGGTAAAAAAAAACAAAAAAACCCCAACAAAAAACAGGAGAAACCCAGCCATGTTTAAGCCGCTTTGTTTATCATTATTCTAATAATCTCACCACCCCGGACATGTCAGTTTGATTGATTTCCTTGCCTTTCTCCCCAATCCCAGACCTCATCAACCTCGACCCGATTGGCAACAAATGTAACAACATTCCCCTATTCCCCCCCCACCCTGACTCTGTGGACCGGCTCCCCCTCAAGGCATTTCTCACCACTGAATCCACTCTGTAATTTACAATTGGCTATTGCGTCCCAAGTGTTGCACTGGAGCAACTCAAAGAGCAAATGAACCTTGTCAAAGGCCAGTCTTTCAGTCTTGATTACAACCCCCCCCGTTTGTCTCTCCTCCATAATTGAAGAAAACTGAGCAAAAGACACAGCTCGGAACACGTTCTTATTATTCAAGCACCGGGGGTCGCCCACTCATTCTCCAACCTAAACAGCAGGCCAGTTGTTTGCCCAGTGCAAAGTTTGAGAGAGAGACTAATGCGTAGTCGCTATCAAGAACTTTGTTGCCGGTAGGAGAAATAACTGGGAGGACTCAATCTCCTGAGATTCTGTCAGAAAAATAGTAAAAGGTGAAACCAAAGCTAGATAATAAACAGGCTATAGGGCAAGGTGCGCAAATCAATACATGAAACCATATTAAATGTCTGGAGCTCCTCAATCCACAGTAGAATTTGTCTGACTAAAGCCAGTCGTCTTCGCTTTATATTGCAGTTTCCAACAGCCCCGGTCGTGGAAGTATACACATACACAACGCAGAAAGGCTGGTGTCAGACTATATACGGTGCCGTTTATTCTTAAAGGATGACACAGAGCTGTGCAAAAACTTTAACTACTTTTTAGTCTAGACATCTTTTTTCTTTTCTTTTTAATCAGCAAAATCTACCACAGATGCGCTGTATCATCACGAAAGTTATGAACACATTTTGAATTCCAGACCCATTACTCCAATGGTAACTAAGGCGCAACAGATTGTATTTTGATTATTATTGATCTAGTGAAACCTAGTCATTTCCCAAAAGCCCAAATAAACTTCTTCAGACTGATTTTTTTTTTCCTCAAACAAAGTTCTAAAACTAAAAGATATCTGCAGTACAAAAAATGCTTTTGGTGATCACACATAAGAATCAGTTCAGTTCAATCCTATTTACATGCACCAAATCACAAAAGTCACTAGATAAGGTGCTTTATACTGTAAGGTAAAGACCCTTAAAAATACAGAGAAAACAGGGAAAATACCAACAATCAGACAATCGTCTATGAGCAACCACTTGGCAACAGTGGGAAGGAAAAACTCCTTTTTAACAGGAACTAGTAAGATTCATTCAATTCAGTTTCATTAATATGGCGTCAAATTACCACAGTCACCTCAGAGCGCTTTATAATGTAAGTTAGAGACCCTATGCTACCAAGAGACTGAAACCAGTGCATATTGGGACAATTTCTCCCTCACGATTGTCTGTTATGCTTAATTATCTGTCCATAGCAAAAACAAAAAAATAATTATTAAATCACTACTGATGCCACAGAACAAAAACTGGACTCATCTCAAATTGCTGTCAATGTTTCTATTTTATGACAACACGAGTACAAAGACAAGATTACAAAAAATGCACGTAGGAAGCACTTATTCACATTGCTCTATGCAGCACAGAGAAAGAAGCTAGAAGAGGGATCTATACACCAAGAAAGAGGCCAATTGAAAAATTAGCTTTTTTTTTAAAAAAAAAAGAAAGAAGACTAGCTGTACTTCATATTTCAGCTGATTTGGTAGCAGCTACCTCGCGAGGCCGGTCGTAACTCCAGCTGCCCCGTGACCTTCATTCTTCAGCAGGCAGGCAGATTCTTCCAGCCTCTGACAAGATTTATCGGGCCTGGCTAATAGCCTGCTCTCTGCCAGGTAAGGCCCCATCGATACAGGGGCTTCTGCTGCCCCTGCCAGTACTTTGCTAATGAATATTTCAGCTTTTTTTTTTTTCTTCCCTCCATGCATATCTGCACAACCTAATATACGTGGAACTGTGAACGTTTAAGCTGTAAAGGGTAAATATATACGCGCTGGCGTTGCAATAATTAGCTCAGCCGGGGCGAAGAAGTTCCAAGTCCCTTGCACTTGTGATTGCTGAGAGCCACGAAAAAAGGCACACTATCAACACCCAGACTGCTGGAGCTTGTTGTGGATTTTTAAAAGGTGTAGATAAAGTATTGCCCCTGCCTTCAGTCTCCATCTGCTTCTTTACGCATGTGTGTAGAGAGTATATGTAATAACCAGACACACATACAAATATAATGAACTGCATTCCTTGGGTAAACACAGCTTTGCAGGCACACAAACACACATACACAGGATATTGAAACCCTCTCAGGCATGTCGCTGCGCGTGTGCCTGGCGTGCAGGATGATGGAGAGGCTGAACTGTGGAGGCCCCCGTTTGCTCTCTTCTCCAGTCCTCGCAGGATGCACAAACACACACACACACACACACGTGCATACTGTACACCCACACATTTTATCACACCCTAACAAATGCACACATGCATCAACACAGTGAGCGAACCCACTGAGTACACATGCACAAACTTTCACACAGGTCCCCCCAGGCTTTGATGGATGGTCGGTGAGTGCTCTGCCTCCTGTTTCATACACATATAATCTCATTTGGGGGCCACATGGTGGGAGCCGCACCAAAACAGGGCTAATAGAAGCAGTCAAGCTGTCCTATTCCTCCCCTACCCAAGTCATATCCATTATAGTCTGCTGCTTAGTAAATATGCATGACTGCAGCCTGTTAATAAAAAGGCAAATCCTTTGGAAAGAAAAGAAAAGGAAAAAAAAGCAACAAAGCCTTTGGATGCATTATTTATCGCAGACAATTCTTACTTTGTCTTATGCAGTCAGGAGGTCTCTGTCCATCTTAATATTTCAACAGATTTTCAATACAAAAAAAGGACTTAAAAATGTGGGGAGAAAGACAGAACAGGTGCCTGTCAAGCAAAAAAAAAACAAAAAAAAAAACTTTGAGCCTAAATCCACAATGAACGCTGTACCTATTAAACACGCTCCAATTACACCTTTGAACTTGTAACCATGGCGTACACCAGGGGTGGGCAACTCCTGGCCTCGAGGGCCGTTGTCCTGCAGGTTTTAGATGTGTCCTTGATTCAGCACAGCTCATTCAAATGGCTAAATTACCTCCCCAACATGTCGTGAAGTTCTCCAGAAGCCTGGTAATGAACTAATCATTTGATTCAGGTGTATTGACCCAGGGTGAGATCTAAAACCTGCAGGACACCGGCCCTCGAGGCCTGGACTTGCCCACCCCTGCCGTACACACACACACACGCACATTGTCTTACTAAGTCCAGCATCTTTCCTCTGCCCAGCTGGGAGACCGCCTGCCAGTTAAAGCCTCTTTTTCTCCACCTGTCAGCTTAACAAACAAGTTCACTTTTGCACTGAGGAGCTTTACAGTTGCCTGCCGGTGGCAAAGGGTGGCACTTAGGGCTAAATTATGGATCGGCGTGTCTGGCTTTCACGGCTCTTATTCTCATTTTCATGAAGGCCACATGTGACAACATGGCCGATGCTGGATGGGGTTTTAAATCACCACCCACCACTCCCTCCCAGACAAGTGGCGGTAGCAAAGGGAAGTGCCTGTTCGTACACTAAAATGAACTGAATCAACATCAAGAGACCAAATGACCTTTTTTTCCTTTTTTCCCCACATTATTGTGTACCTGACTTTGCCAGACGCTTTTGCAATTTTGTTGAGATTCAATGTCACAGTGAGCTATTGTTTTGCCTATTAGTCTCACAAACAGCCCCCCTCACTTTTTGATCTGTGTTGTGATCCAGCCTGTCAACAGGGAACTTACTAGGGAGGAGGGAGGCAGTACAGCAGTCGAGCTAAGTGATGTTCTCATTTAGCTAGGCTCCGGCCCGTGGAGTCGATACGAGGGGACAGCGATGTGGAAAGCAACGAGGCTAGCATAGCATATCATAAACCTTGGGAGCCTTGTAAAAGTCAATTTAATGTACAAACTCCTCAGAACAATTGCCGTGAAAAACAAGTGTGCAATATGGCGAGTGCGCGGTGATTGATAGTGCCGCAGGAAAGGCAAATCTGCAAATATGAATCGGCTTTATCCTGGTAAGCCCTATCTAATGTGATCGCTGCCGAGTATGAAATGAAATTCCATTTTCGATGACATCAAATTGAAAGAAGCGGCGAGGAGAAGGTGGCATCCTCGACACTGCCACTTACAATCAGCAGCGTGGAGAGCAATCAAGGTGGCACGCGGCTTAAATTTCTCGTCTTTTTGGGGGTTTTTTTTTTTCTCGCCTCCCTTCGCTCCCCCTCTCTTCCTCTGTCTCTCGGCGTCTCATGGTGACAAACGTTGCAGGCGAGTCGAAGCTTTCTGGCCCTCCGTGATGGCGAGCGCTGCGATTTTTATGTGCTTGGTATGCAAGGAAAGAGGGAGGTGAAGAAGAAGGGGAAAAGAAATGGAGAAATGCTTTCGTGCTATAAGTAAAGAAAGTGTGGGGGGGAAAAACACACACACTCAGTATTAAAATATTATGCAGAGTAATATAGCAGACACTGTAGCAACCAGGCGTTGCAATCTCTGGCTGCCTTTTTCTCTCAGTCGCCACCATTTTCTGCCCATATATCAGGTAAGTCTAATCCTTAGATTAGTAATTGCCTTAGAGCGAGTGCATTCAAATCACCAAACCACATTATACCAGAAAATGCTGCCCGCTGCAGTTTCACGAGTATTACCCAGCTCTCTTACTTCCTCCATTTTCCTTTAGGAACATAAACAACAAAAGCCCGAGCAGCCGTAGATTGAATTAAGCCGTAATAGATCCAAAACAATTTTGATCAAATTTGCCACAGTCAGCAGTACAAAGGACAAGCACTAATAATGATAACGAGGCATTAAACAAACCAGCTCATTGCACATCATCTTATTTCTTACTAAAGACAAGATTTCAAGATTATTCTTGTTTTTTTTTCCCTACTTTTGGCATTCATTTAGAAATTTCTATGAAGCTGAAACGTTTTCATTATCAGTTTCGCTAATTTGGTAACGGTGCCAGTTGGCCAACAACTTTTAATCTAGGTCTTTATGATCTACATTTGGAAATCCCGTGTCCCAGGATCAGAAAATCCAACTTAGTTTTGTGCCAGTTTTTCGAAGCAGTGCACAGATGCAAGATTAACAAATCTTGAACAGCAGCACTCTAAAGGCATTTACACATCACAGTGTGGGATGCTAGCTGAGCAAAGAACAGCAGGTAGAACAGCCAGCAGTGAGGGTCGATTTTGAGTGGTTTTAAACGAAAGGACGTAGAGCTGTGCAATAAAGCAATGTATTTAATCCTTCATTTTCCTTTTTTTTTTTCTCTTTTTTTCAGAACGCTCATCTGACAGAACCAAAAATACGCAGTTCCCAAATGCATTATGGGTTGCTTTCATAATGTGTCCCAAATTCTAAAATAATAATATCCCACAAATAAATCTGAACAATCAATTTTCATGATCTGGCTCAGTCGAAATCTGATCTGATTATACCAACCAGCCACATGCCCAGCTATCTGCTTACCTGCCTGGCTCACATTATAACAAAGCAAGAAAAAAAAAAAGTGACCTGAATCAACAATTAGATGGAGACCGGGGCATGACTAAACCTGTTAAAGTTCTGACAGACTCAGCAGAACCTTTTACCAAGTAATTGTCTTACTGAGCTCAATGAGTCACTAGCTCCCACTTATGGGAGTTTGACGCCTGTATGTGTGTATTTAGAATAGAAAAAAAAAAAACACACACGTAAAGGGCTGAAATCAGAGATATGATTACATAATCCTAAATGCAAGCATTAATATAGAGGCTAACTGATCCTTTGTCAGTTTAAATTGCTGCACTTGTGGGTTTTTACAGGTGTTTAGGCAGCTACATTTCCTAAGTTAAAACAAATGAGGCCATAGGCAAAGAGCCACATTTCCATATTGGTTTCCTGATCTTCTTGGGGCCTGAAGGGCAATTGCATCCTATGTTTTGGCTGCAACTACCACCCAAGTGACCTCCATTTGCATGGCGATATTGTTTGTCCTATATGAGTGCAGAGGGGCGAGGGTTTGCCCTATGCAAATCAGGCGCTTCGCGGCCATATTCAGCTCGCGCAGGAGAGGTGCAGGAGGAACAGCTGGCCAGAGCGCCGGAGCAGGAGACGAGCACTGGGGAAGCCGGGTTAAGGGCAACGTCCAGTTACGCTTGCCGCATCAGCCCCGAGGCGAGATAACCCGGTGTAAGCGGTTGGACGGCGGCTTTGACTGCCCTGAGGGGCTACGCTGCAAGAGCAGAGAATACAAGCTGCTGTGGCTCACTACTGATTAAAAGTGATCCACCTGGGCACGAGGGCCGCTTTGAAGTGTAATGATAAAACAAAAGCTGATGGCTTGTGCTAATTCAGTGACTAAGTGATTTCATTCCTCACAAGGTTGGATGGCGTTATTTTTTTGCCACTGCGCAGAACAGAAGCTACTGCCAAAAGTAATAAAGTTAAGTGTTCTGTTAAGTGAATGCGCCTCTCATCGGCCTTTGGATGGAATGGCTTGGCCATGGGTATAAAAGGAGCAGTTAGACCACGCATAACGTTGTGCGCATATAGCAAAAAAAAAATAGAATAAAATAAAGAAAATTATGAATTACATAAGCTGCAATCAATGGAATGGCAGGAAGAGATGAAATGTCAGGTTTGCTGCTGCTCCTGTTCAAACTCAGCAGCAGCTGGGTGACACGCTGGCTTCTCCCTCACAGTTAGCTCAACTTAATGACTGTTTAAATGTCTGTCGGGCTAAAAAGAAAGGTTCGCCTCGCTGATAAACTCCCTCAGTTGCCTGGTTACCTGCCAGGTTGCCTGTGCGGCTACTGTAAGATTAGGAGAGCGAGAAGGGAGAAAGATGGAACCCGATACCTCAGACATTACAGTCAGCAGTCAGCACTTTTTCTCCCTCTCTCGCTGTCCTTCTCTCTGTCTTTCCACCCAACCCCAAGTCCCTTGTGAAACAGTGGCGGCCATTCTCTATACCGCTAACAGGGCCGTCATTCTTGCGCCCGTCTCTATCCCTTCCCACAGATGGACCAAAAAAGCAAGAAAGAAAGGTTGTGTGTGTGTGTGTGCATAACAAAACACGTGCACGGTGAAAAATATTCAGAAAGATCACAAGTCATAAGAAACTAATTGTGGCCAAACGTGATAAAAGGGTCAATCTGACATTTAAATAAGCTCAGGAACGTGAGTATAAGTCTAAAAACATATGAAACATGATAAAAAAGCCAAGACTAACAGCATTCTTTGATGTTACCATTTTCTACCACTTATTTTTTTTTTTTTGTGCATAAATTGTTCCCATAAGCGAGACACACGACTTTCCTAGAGTGTTTCATTATGTCCTTAGCTTCAGTAGCACTCGCCAGACAACAGAATATTTTTAGATGCAGTGATCTTAAAATCAAGAGCGTGACCGCTTCACTACTTAATCTCATACAGAGGTGGCTGTTTAATGCCATAATTGGAGCACACGAGCACACATCTTCTCTTCAATTAGCTCTCTTGTGCAGCCATTTAATTATGTCCTTATGACCCAAACTGAACATATCAACAGTAAGTATTTACTGAGCCCAGGGGGCATAAATGGAAATTTGAACACATGCAATCAGTTGTATATTCAATCATAAACCAGCTACACGACACGCTGGTCTTGGATGTTATTGCCCAGTAGAGCACCGAGCACATTTTGTACCATTTTAATGCTATTTGGGTACCTGTGAATCAAAAAATAAAGAAATACATTTTAAAAATGCGCTGCAGATTGTTGTTGTTTTGTTTCCCCCCAAGATACTGAATGGCAAAAAATGCACAGTCCATAAAAGTTAGTGCATTAACGTAGAGAGTAAATAAATAATTATATAAGTGGAGCATAGTGACACACAATACATGCCGCTGCCACAGCAGCAAATAGAGTGCCCTTTTAATTATGCAGGAGACATCCGAAAACAACAGCACTCCTCACACTCTGGGAAACAGCTCAGTGAATGCACCATATTAGAGGCTGTTAGAGACAGAGCAGGGAAAGAGAAGGAAGAGAAGTTAAAAGAGGGCTGAAATGATTTGAAGGGGAGAAATACAGAGAGGAAGGAGAGAAGGGCATAGAGAGATGACAGTAAAGATTAAAAAAGGAAAGCTCTGTAGGGGGGAAAAAGGAAAGGAGTGTGGACTGTGCAGGCTAGGATGTGGATGAGGCTGGAATAAATAGAGTGAGAGGAAGGGCTACAGAGGGGGGAAAAAGCAGCACAGGTGGATGCAAGACATGCAAGGGAGTTCTACAAAGGTCCAAGGAAGAGACTGAGGGGAAGGGGGAGAATATAAGCAAGAACAAAGATATCTAAAGGAAAAGGGGGAAACCAGGAAATAAAAAAGTGCAAGCAAGCGAGCAACACTACCGATTTCAAAAGGAGTAGTGCTGACACAAAGTAAAAGAAAGATCAATAATTCATTAGACTTCCATAGGAAAAAAGAAAGGAAAAATACAACGGTGTTCTTTTTCCCAAAAACGCAAATAAGTTGGCTTCATTAAGTATTATCTTTGATTCCTCGCTGTTGCTTCACCTAACAGTGCAAAAACCAGCCAGAGAACTATAATGACCGAGTCCATACAAACGCACACTTCCTCAACTTTAAATATCTAATAATGTCACCTACAAGTTCGCCCTGTGCTGTGAAAGAATTAAAAGAGTTAAAGGTGGGGGGGGCTAGGCAAACGAAAAAGGAAACATGAAAGGGGAAAGACGAAGCGGATACGTGTGGAGCGGGTACCAGACGGCATACATTTATAAACATTGAGGAAAAGAAAAGAAGGAGTATATGAAGCTGAAGCACAACATGGGAGCTGATATAAAAGTGTCAGTTTTCACTCCGAGGTCAGTGAATTGATGCAGACCTTGAAGCACGCCATGATGTTAATGTGACTCGGGGCCAGATGTTCTTAGTCAAATAGATTCTCTCAAAGTGACTCAGAGCCCTTACAAAGCCACATTTGTGTTGCATCTACCTTTTCTTTTTCTTTTCTCCTCCTTTTTTTTTTGCCTTTCTTCATTTTTTCCTCCCTTGCATGAGAAGAAAGGTAGCCTTGTCACAGACAAGAGGGGCAGGGCAGAGGGGAGCGCAGCCAGTCCCCGCCATGCATGCTCCCCTCTGGGATAAAATAAGTGCAAACCAAATCCTTATGTGAGCTGTCTACAGTTTTCTGACACATATTTGCAAAGGCTAGGAGTTGTGACACCCATGACAGAAAAGGCAGCTTGACACGCTGAGATAAAAGTCCAAAATAGTCGGACGTTTGGTTAAGTTGTAACAGTATCCTTTGCTGAGCTAATCTAAACCCTTTCTCTTTCCTTTCAATATTACATGTGAATGGCACTCCAAACCAAAACAGATCAATACCGCTAACTTGACACACATTAGCACCATAAAGGCAACAAGACTACTGAGACTAGCCCTGTCAGAAAGCATTATGGGAGAGAGAACACTAAGAGGAAAAAGCAGAAGACATTTAAGAGTAGTGGAGGGAGACAAAAGAACACTGAGATGTGTCTTCTTACCTGTTTGTTGTACTTGTTGATAGTTTGACTGCTGTATTCAGAGCAGTGGTCAGATCCAAGGGAAATGTTATCTCCGGTGCCAACAAACGTATTGGCAGGGGGCAGGTCCTGAACTGCCTGGTGCTTTTTTCCAGCTGTCGGTGACTGCGGGTGAAGCTGCACTGTGGGCAGTGGCGAGCTGGACTTGTAGTGCCGGGCCAGATCTGGGCTTCCCGGCCCTCCGTTGACTGAACGGTAGCGGCCCATGCCAGGGCTGTCGGACAGCTTCTCGTTGACGCCGTCATAGCGCTGCCCGTTGGGTTTCGAGGCTTCTACAGTTACAATGCTGCTGTAGAGTGGCTGTTTGGACTTTTGTTTCTTCTTATCTTTCTTGGGTTTCTTAGATTTGTCGTGCTGCTGTGGGGTAAAGAAGTCTTCGTGGTCTTTTTTGCCGGCCTCATAACCGTTTTTGTTCTTTGGACGGCAATAACGGGCCATGACAACAACAAGAATGATGAGGATGACTGTCATGATGCCTGAAACGATTCCAATTACAATGCTTAACCGCTGTTTGCTGAGGTCATAGTTGGGGTCACCGGCGATGTTGGTGTTCAAAGATGTGCTCAGGCTCTTAGCTACCTGGGCCTCCACAGCTGAGGAGTTGGAAAGGGTCTCGTTAACATACACATGAACTAATGTGGTGGTGCTCTGCGAAGGCTGCCCCTTGTCATTCACCTGAACCACCAGTCTGTGGAGGCCATGATGCTTCTGCTCCAGCTTCGCCATTAGCGAAATCACCCCTCTCTCTGCATCAATCTCAAAAAGTCTGAAGGGGTTACCACCAATGATGCTGAAGTTCAGGACCGCATTGATGCCAGTATCTGCATCGCTAGCTGTGACGGTTCTGACAACAGTTCTGATGTTAGTGGAGGGAGGAAGAAGGGTGTAGGAGCTGTTTATTGGGAAAGTGACTGTTGGAGCATTGTCATTTTCATCCATGACAAAGAGCGAAACTGTGGCGGTGGCAGATTTGGGAGGGTCACCTCCATCCACAGCCTTGACGCGGAATGTGTAGGTACCTTTTTGTTCTCGGTCAAAGGACAGCGTGGAAAAAATGGTCCCGGTTTCATTCTCGATAGAGAAAATGTCCTCCTCTTCCTCAATAAAGAGGCCCATTTGTGCATTTTGGTCTTTATCTGCATCGATTACAGTAACCATGCCAACTGGGCTGTTAGGATCAAGGTTCTCTTTGACATAAAAGGTGAAAACATCCTGCATGAACTTTGGCTCATTGTCATTCTTGTCGGCCACAAGGACAACCACTGTTGCAGAACCCTGAAGGGTGTTTATGCCCTTATCTTTGGCTATCACTTTGAATTCGTAGCGCTCTGTTAGCTCTCTATCCAGAATGGTGTTTACACGGATGTCTCCACTGTCTGCATCAATAGAGAAAATCCCATTTACTGATGAGTCTAGGGAATAGGCTATTTCAGCATTCCTCCCACTATCCGCATCTATGGCCTTCACTGTTGTCACCCTCTCACCAGGTGCATTGTTTTCCGGAAACGAAACCTCTACTACATTCTGGCTGAAGATAGGGGGGTTGTCATTAGTGTCGCCCACTTTGACAAGAAGAGAGTTATTACTCGCCAGACTGGGGCTCCCAGAGTCCACAGCCACTATGACCACATTGTATTCCTGTGTTGTCTCAAAGTCCAGTTGTGCAGACGTGTGGAGAAAATACTTCTTTTTATTCTGCTCGCCCTCCATCTCACTGGCCGGTTTGAGCTGAAAGGGCACATCTCCTACCACCGTGCAAGTCACTATGCCATTTTCCCCCTGGTCACGATCTGACACCTGAACTAAAGCAATGGGCGTGTCCACCACCACATCCTCAGCCACGTTGGCTATCCCGTCTTTTAAGAAAATGCGTCCAATTTTTCGGATTTCTATAGCAGGCACGTTGTCGTTCTCATCCTTGATATTCAGCACCACTGTGGCCTTGTCCATCTTGGGTGGCTGGCCCCGGTCACGGGCCATTACTGTAAACCTCAGTTGGCTCACTTCTTCACGGTCAATGCGGTGCAACACACTCAGCCACCCCGTGCTCTCATCCAACCTCAGCAGTCTCCTTACTGACTCTGTGGCTGCCCCAAACACATATTCTATTTGACCATTAACCCCCACATCTGCGTCAGCCGCTTTGAGCTGGAGTATGGGGGCGCCAGGGGAGCTGTTTTCAGGCAGGTCAGCCTCATACACACTTTTCTCAAACCGAGGGCTGTTGTCATTCACATCAGTTATCATTACTCTAAGGATGGCCTGAGAGGAGCGAGGGGGATCTCCTCCATCCCTAACGCGCAGTGTAAGCTCATAGGAGTCTCTCTGTTCCCTATCAAGGGCCCCCTTAATGATGAGTTGAGGCTGCTTCTCTCCATCAGTAGTGTCAGCAACTTGCAATTCAAAGACACTGCTCCTGCTCGCTCCCTCCTCAAATCTCCTCTTCCCTGAAAACGAATCCCCAGAAGACCCCAATCGCCTTGAATTCTCCCCATTGTCCTGAATGAGCTCATATCTCTCTATTCCATTTCTGCCAAAATCTCTGTCTGTGGCTGTGGGCAGCAGATAAAGGGTTCCAATGGGTCTGTTTTCCTCCACAGACAGTGTCAGGACAGGGGAAGGGAAAGACGGGGTGTTATCGTTTATATCTAATATAATGACTTTTCCCTCAAAGAGGTCGACCCAGCTCTGGGCTGGTCCTATCACCGACACCTCGAAATCAATAAAACATTCATTTTCATCAAATATCATTTGGCACTGCTGCAGTTTTTCACGGTCTATCCGCCTCTCGTTGGTTGTGAGCTCACCTGTAATGTTGTCTATCTTGAAAAAATCGGACCCGGATTCGAGGGTGAACGTCACCTCACCGGACCCGGCGACAATGCCCAGGTCGGTGGCTACGTTCCCTACTCTGACATCTGCTGGTCCCTCCTCAGCTAAACGGTACCGGAGCACTTGCTTGGCAGCGGGCTGATGCACAAGCTGCAAGATGAGCATGCAATAGTACAAATAGTCCACTGCACCAGTAGTCCTCATTGTTCAGCCCAGAGGAGGAAGGGGGGATGGAGAGGGAAAAAAAATGTCCACTTTAATAATAAGTAAAAAAAGTCCGAATATGGAAAAGAAATATCGCCTTCATTCAGAGCGAAACCCTCTGGTCTGGGATGCGTGAGACTTCATCCTCCCGGACGACTTTTCCGCCGCTCCTGCTGCAGTGAAAAAAATCAGCAAATGCACGGGCTTACCCAGCTCTCCTCTTCTTTCCCTCCTTCGAATGTCTCTCCTTCCTTTATTTTAGTGTTTTTTGTTTGTTTGTTTTAAAGTGACGTAGAGAACAAGCCGGATTTCTCCGTGCGCTCCGGACAGTGCCCCCCTCCTCCCAAAATATCTGAATGTCATGCGCGTAAAAAAAAAAAGGAGCCAAAACGTTATAGTCCGAGCATCATATAACCAGAAAGTAGATTCAGTCCAAGCGGCTCCGTTTTACTCACAGTTTGTAGACGCTCCTCTTTCTCTCGCTCTCTCTTTTAATTTGTGGGTGAGGCTCCAGTATTTCTCTGTATTCCTCTGTCCGGTGATATGTCCATATATGTCAGAGGATCATTTAAATGTCCGCTCAGCTCAGAAAACTCATCACCCGGCCAGTGTCGGCAGTGTGAACAGCTCGTTAACTCTCCTGATCTCAGCGATACGAACGTAAGGCAGAGATTACCTGTCCGGCTGTCTTCCTCCAAGTCACTCGCAACTAGAAGAATAGTACTCTCTCTTTCGTTTCTTTTTTACGAGCTTGCTGCACGAATGTGCAACCTACTGAAAAAAATCAAGGTAATATTAAAAATAGAAAAAATACATACACAAAATAAAACAAAACAAAGATGGAATGTACATCCGACGCAGTTGTTGGGAAGCGGTTGGTTGAATTTCTCACTTTGTCCAACATATCCCTCCTGTTCCCACACCTGCAGACGCGCCGCGTGTGTTGGCAGCCCCTATCTGCAGCACTGTGAGAGGGATTCACAAATGATATTGCAGTCTCTCTCTTCCCCCTCTCTCTCTCTCCCTCTCTCCCCCCCCCCCTCCCTCCCCCCCCCCCCCCCCCCTCCCCCCCCCCC
>VUQR01011842.1:22339-33830 GCA_015108515.1 Hemichromis elongatus
ACCCTCAGTAGTAAGCTAAAGAAACACTTAAACCCCCCCCCCCCCCCCCCCCCCCCCCCCCCCCCCCCCCCCTACTCCAGCAGCGCACGTAAACAGGGTCGGATTTTAAGTCTCGATCGCCAGGTCCAGAGGCCAGCAGGCAATATTAGGAAATAATAAAAAATAATGATAAATGGGGAGATATATGAGGAACATGCACATAGACGCTCGTTTTCACCAGTATTTTCTCGACACGTAGCTCGGCACTTTGCGAGGATCACTCGGATGCTTCGTATTAATCCATTAACATCCTATATTGTGGCTATGGTGAGAGATCAGATTCAAAACCAAACAAAACTGTGATTTGAAAATCTTGAACTATAACGTGTCGCTCTTACACTATTTTCCATCCTATGCTGCATGAGATTACCCGGAACGCAAAACCAAAGTGCAACTTTTACGCACTGCCAGACCGACACAAGTTATCGATTTTAATCTCATCTACACATGTTACAACTTGCGTGGTAAAACAAAACAAAACAAAAAAAAGCAGACAATGTAAGTTCTCGGGTTTTAACACGACAGCAGCAGCAGGACGGGAGAGACGGGACAGGGCTTCCTGTGTGCGCAGTGCTGTGGTTTCCCTGTGGTTACTAATACGAATGCGTGTGGTCTCCAGCGGCTGTGCTCTCCGGCGCAGCGGGCTCCGTGTCTTTCGGCTGCGTGCTACTCAGTCCGCTCAGCGTCCAGGAATGTGAGAGACCGTGTCTATGAATTCATTTCCATAAAGAGGAAATAAGACCAAAAAAAGGAAAATAAATAGATCAGTTCTGCATGGCTATCCAGACGATCACAAAAAAAGGATTTCGCTATTTCGGCCACTGCGCAAACCCCACTTCCCTGTGTCAGATTAGTGTGTGCGTGTTTGTGTGTGTTTGTGTGTGTGTGTGGAGTGCGTTATACTACAGTTGTCATTCAACTGCTTGTGCAGGGCACATTTTTTGAGAGACATCTGTGACATGCTCGCGAACGCACGGTGCGAGGTACGTAAACGAGAAGATTTTAAGGCGCTTAAGGTGGATTCGTCTGCGTTGCAGCACGTACGCGCTGTCGCGTTAGATGCAAAGAAAAAAAGAAGAAAAAACGTGCTTTAATACGCGTGCGGATATCCTCAACTTTGAGCTGGGGGGCGCCCCCCTCCCGTTTTCATCATAAGGGAGCATTGCGGCGCTGTGTGCATGTGAAATTATAGATACAGTGGATGAGTGTAATGAGTGAGTGAATGAGTGAGGGGCAGTGGGATGGGAAGAAGGAGGGGGAGAGGACAAGAGGCAGCCAGTCTCAGCAGCTGCGTCTTTCGCACACGGCTCCCTGAATTCCAGCAGTGAGTTTATCCTTGCTGACTTGCGCCCTCTATTGTCGAACTAAAATCAAACCAGCTCAAAACACTTCGGGCAGCGGCACAGCAGAGAGAGCTCCGTGGTGCAAATGCACTGCGGGCACTTGGCGGATCATTCAGATGATTACTTTCTCTGAAAATAAAAAAAAAAGAGCTTTCTAACTCAGACACTAACACACACACAGCAGTTCTTGACTTATGTATGAAATAAAGGCCGCTTTCTGTATGACTCACAGTGTTTTGACTGTATTGGTGAGACAAATAATTATTAACTTCATCATTTATTCTGTGCATTAAACATTGATGGGTCTGTTGGTTATCTGATCCTGTTTAGGTCAGATGATTGCAATACTGGGTTACTTTACTCTGTGATGAGCTGTTTTGGCATTGTACACCCTGGACATGTCACCAGTCCATCACAGGGCTAACACGGAGAGACAGACAACCATACACAGACATGTAAATTGATTGGCATTTATATAGCGCTCCTTTTGTCTTACCAAGCACTCAAAGCACTTTAGACCACAAGCCACATTTAACCAGATGTTAAACATGTTATACTATACACATAAAACACTTTAAATAACTTTATAAGCCTAAGAGGAAAGCCATGAAGGCACATAGAAGACATTCAAGCACCACACAGAAAGGCCTGACCCAGCAGCAACAGTGGTAACCACTGCACCACCATAATGGTGTCCACTGTGTTAACAATCAGTTATAAAACATAAGCTATAGCAAAGGTTTATGTAAAGCAAAACTGGGTTATAATAGGTCTTATATTAGATATCCCAATGTAAACACAAGGAGCACTGTTCTACCCATGAGCACTAGCATTAGGACTATCGCGTTGGTGTTGTTTCTGGATCATAAAAACGATTGTGGTCCAGGTACAACTTTGTATGCGTCCAATCACATTGTTGTGATGTCATAGTTTTGTAATGTGGAAACAGCATCATACCACAGCCTAACCCTATAAGCATAGCTTTAACTATAGCCCTGTAACCCTGACCCTGACTGTCCTCTATGAACACTGGCAGGTTTTTTTTTTTTTCCCACGTTGCAGAACTATGACATCATAACAAAGTGATTGCTCATTTGTAACGTTGAACCTAGACCAACATTAATCATGAAGACAAAAGGAACATGGAGGATATCAGATACATCATAAAGTTAACCTATTTACCACATCTGTGCAGCACTGGAAAAACTGTCGTAATCTTGACCCAGTGACTGTGTGACGAGAATAAATAAAGCACAATCACATTTATACTGATGCCTTCTTTGGAATCTCACTTTTCATTAGGCAGTGTGACTCCACTTGATCAAACAAGAATTGGCAAGAAAAAACAGCAGTTACTTTGTGCCCCAAGGCTGTTGGAATATCCAGTTACTAAGTGAAAATGAGCACGTAGGTGATTCAGAGACCATGTTTACCAGCAGAACCCTAGCGATCAAGGCTCAGCATCATCACTGAAAATCATTATCATATCTGTGTGTAACACTGCTCTCGCTCTGAAGTGAATGAGTGGTCTAAAATGACGCAAGGGAAAGCACTCAATGCCGTTACAAAGACCTCATCAGTGAGAGCTAGGTGTTTTGAAAATGAGATGTTCAAACAAAAAAAAAAGTGACTCATACTCCCACACTATGACTGATCGAGATTAAAATGTGGTATGATCAGAGATGATGCATCACATGATTTGGCCAAAAAAAAAAAAGTATTTTTCAAACTAAATGTTTTGCACATTAGAAATTTTGAATCAAACGTTGAGTAGCGGCTGATTTCCAAAATGGTCATAGCTTCAAAAGAAACACATCTTTTTACACGTTTCTTCACTTTTACTTATTTTTGCTCATTCCCCATGGACAGTCTGCAAGCATTAACGAAATGTGGGAAAAGAAAATGAAAAACTGAGATGATTGCACAGTCTGTCGAATTAATGCTTTTCATTTCATAAACATTATACAAGCTGCCTATGTCCTTACTGGCGCATTACAGTGGTTAATGCATATTGTACTGCTGTGACACTGTGCGCAATAAAATGGCAATTATGTTAGTTGTCAACATGAAATTACATTCCTGTAGTCTGCTGATGAGAGAATGGGAGTATTGAAATCATTGGCTGCATGGCTGAAGCGCAAAAATACACCTTGGTGTTATTATAGGTTTGCCAGATTGATTTGACACATTCCACCAATAGGGCTTTAATGGAGAGAGACACCTAAATCCAAACCATGTAATAATCATTCTACAGATTAATTTTTTATAGGTAACAAAAGTGCACATACAGTATATCTGTCTTCTTCACATTTGTTTCCTCCAGTGTCTCGGCAAGTGCTTTCTCTACATTTATCACAGGCTCTGCGCGCTGACAAATGTTGCAGTTCAAAGTAATTACTTGCATATAAAAATGAGCACTTGCAAGTAAGGTTGCTAAATAGCTAGAATTTAACTCACAGCAGAAGGTCTGCTACTCGGACTTAGCAAATACAGAATAACAGTGTCTAAAAGTGCAGATGAAGACACGAAGGCAAAGCTGCAGTGTTGTTTCTGTGCTGGTAGAGGATAATATTTACACTTGAATAGAAGACTTTGAGCAACATGGTGCGAATTTATTCACATATACAGAATATGTACACAGTTTTATAAAAAAAAAATAAAAAAAAGCTTGTTGACTGAGAGGCAAGCGATGCTCTGCAAACTTTTGGGGACTTTATGGCTTAGTGACACTAGAGTTAAATTAGGACTTCCTTACAAACAAAAAAAACCCTCGTCTGTCACCCTTGTCTGGTGACAGCACTGGTTGCAAGTAGTAATGGAGGATCCCACTTTTGATCACAAGGGGATTGCACAGGTTGCCTGTTGGTAGGCAACCTGTCTGCTACAAATTTATTTGTCTGCAATCACTCTCAGACAGATTGGTGAAGGTTTGTAAATATTCGGCTTCAAATTTATAAACAGACAGATTGACAAGATGTTGCAATCAGTCTGAATCTGTTTTTGGAGATGAGCACAGCTTTTCTGCTACGCTTCTCTTTGTAATAAGGGACTTGACTTAACGAGGTGCCAACTGGTTGTATACTGGTCACATTTCTATATCCAAACAAAGATGCTGAGCATCTATGTTGTTTTGAAGCATTGTTTGCTCTGCCTCAGATCTATAAATGTTATTTAACATGAATTCCTGTTTAATGTGGCTTGCTGTGTGTATATAGATAGCAACATATTTGCAACAGATAGCAACAGGTTCGTGGTTTTGTTCTATTTATCACAGTTCGTTGCCATATTATCGCAAACATATTGCATTTAATTGCCAACTTCACCTTATTCAAAACACTGACTCCACCCTATTTTCATTTCATCACCATCTAGCACCAAAGTCGGATGCAAACCTTCAGAGCAACCACTTTAAAGTCAGTGACATCACAAGTCTAAATGGTTTTGGCTGGGTTCCTGTCTCCAAATGCCTTATGACTGTATCCTGGTACTGTATGGCTGTAGTTTAACACAGCATTCCACTAGGCAAATTTCATATTAGTTATAGTAAAGATTTGGAGGTTTTATTTGTAACAAAAAAAAATTCAGCATTTCTAACCAAAACACTGAGACAGATCTTTAGGTTACTTTACGTAAAATTAAACTGGTAATAGGCATGTTTGTTGCTTTCACTTAATATGAAGTAAATATCGACATGTAAGCAATCTGGACTTTTCTGTTGCTACAAATGATCCATTATTGATGGATGCAAGCAAGCAAGAGTTTGTAACTTTGCTGTCCAGTGATTTGACGGTACTCAACTGGAATGATTAACTACTAACTGTAGTTAATCATTGTTGGTAAATTACTGGAAAACATTGGCCACTACCATGGATTTTGCATTGAATCTTAATTTTAGCATCATATTCAGAAAAAACAGTAGACTTGATTCTGTTATATCAGAATAGCTTTATCTCTGAAAATCCTAAACGAATGTTAACTCCACCTGTTTGACCCGTGGCTTTCCAGGCACAGCCGTACAAACACGTCATGACTCGCAAAATATAATTTAGCAAAAAAAAGAAAGAAAGAAAATGTATGAATAAAATTAATAAAGCAGTGTGGCTTAAAGCAAAGCTTTCATCTTCTTTGCTTTTGCTCTGTTTGCTCTGATTTGAAGTCTAAAATAAATTTGAAAACTTTTCTGACTGGCACTGCCTTTGCAATCTGAATGCAGGCGATTTAGCCTCTGCTGAACTCATACATTCAAACTGCACGATTGCCAGTCCTGCTTTATTGCTCCAAAATATTTCTAATTGGCATCCATCCGCGATGCAGTAGATACCACAATGCTAGCAATTTTCCAACAAGGCTTCAGGTATTCTTGTCGGCTCACTGTCAAAATTTTAGATGTCACAAGCAAAATTGGCGCCGTTATTTCAAGCACGGCTTCAAAATTACAGATTCAAATTAAGCTTTTTTTTTTCTTTTTTTTTCCTGAACCGTTTATGGAACTTTAACTTTACTATTTAAATGTCAGATAATTCCCACAGATAGCTCATGTGGAAAGCAGGAATACCATCGTATTTGTTTGCTTTGAAAGTGTGAAAGTTAGTTTAGAAATGCTAGAAATAATGAGTATAACAGCAACATCACATCTACAATCGAGGATAAGCTGTGACAGTTTATAAAAAAAGAAGAAGAAGAAGTTCATTTTCATACCATAGTTAGTTATTAGTTATTTCATTCTTTGGAAATGTGCTATGCATAACAACAACTGGACAATTCAGGATGCATGCAACTCCTTAATTGGCTTTCCCGTTTCGATTTTTTTTTCTTTTGCATATGCGGTTATTTTCATCCAGCCATTAATGCTATGCCATGACAGCTGGATAACTCTACTCTTCACTCCCTAAACATTTTGAAAAAAAAAAAAAAAATCAGCCTATTTGTTGTGGTTGGGAGGATGATTTCTTGGGCTTTGAATAACATAAGGATGCAAATGCTCAGCTAGCCTGTCTTTGCATTTGATTGATTACGACTTTGCAAGAAGTGTGGCAGTTAAGAGACAGTGACATAAATACATATATTTAGAACCTTTAAGACATTACACAAGCAGTGGCATTAATTAATATAATTAAGGCTCTATATATTAGCGAGGTAATTCCTCTTTTCTGTGTGCACACTTCAGCATAAAGAAAGAAAAAGATGCAATTCAGTCTAAATGTGGACAGTGGCTTTTAAATGACAGTGTCCCCTGTCAGGGCTATCTTTTTACAGAAATCACACCCACTCAGTGTCTTATCTGCACTGTGCCGACACTCCCCGTTGTTAGAGGAATGAGCCTAACCCTTAGCATCCGTGTATGTGTGTGCCCTTATCTTCCTCGCTGCTTTCCCGTGTGTATCCATATGTGTCACTGCTTGTGTGTGGGCTTATTTTCTGGGCATATGTGCCTGTTTTTCCTTATACGCCGCTATGTGGATGTGTCAGTCACTGTCCCTCGCCGAGCGCGTGCCGAGCCCCTTCGCTGTGTACTCTGACGGCGTGGCCTCGGGAGAGAAATACAACCATTCGTCAAGAATGTGTAAAAAGTCTGCAGAATGGCGGGCAGGAAGCGAGCCGGGCCACTCTTAGGCAACTCTTTGTAGTGCTGCCCGAGAGGTAATATGTCACGGCATCCTCGTCTTTGAACAGCAGAGAGAAACATCAACAAGCGGTGACTCAACAGCACGGGGAAGGAAAAGTCCGGCATGATGGCGGTGTAGCTCAGCAGAGCCTTTTTCTCTCTAACTCCCTCTGGCGAGTTGCTATTTTGAGACTCCCAACGCCTTGTTCTGCCTTCTCCCTCTGGGCTTTGCAGGAACTGTTGAAGAGATCACAATACAATAGAATTGGTTCAGAAAAGTTTCAATACTGCCCAGATAATTCGACTAGTCACAGGGGGTAAAATGGATGGCGCCGTGCCTTTAATATGAAGAGAAAACAGCACGTCCACTTCTCGGTGGCTTCTAAACACATCCAGTCAGAACAGTGGTGAGTTATATTTGCTGCTGGTTTGACACCAGTAGTGATACAGCTTGATGGTTTGCATCTCTAATCACCGTATCTTACAGTATACTCCGAATTTGTTTGTGTGTGTTTTTATTAAATGCGTCAAAAATCTCACCCTAACAGAGCACAGGCGGAAGCCAATGACATATTAAAGAAATCCCACACCTGAGTCATGCAAATGAAAGCCATAGCTAAGACGCAAGGCTTTCAGAAGTGATAGAATGAGGATTTTAATTTGGGACACTGGACTATTTTTACATGGACTTTTTAAGAGTAATTAGAATTTCAAGTAGCACATTTGTCACATTCATTCAGACCAGCTAAAACGTTACATTTCAAACTTTCAGAATTAATTTAATTGGTCAAAAATATCAGCAAGCGAGGACTCTTCACTAAATGTGGGGAGAGATACAAAAATAGATAGAGTTAAACAAAAATAAACAAGGTTAGAGTATTCTTATTACTATATGTGGATGAGGGTTTGTTTCTCTTCTTTTCTCCTTCAGTTACTTCAATAACCCCCTAAACTTGCTCTGATCATGCAGCAAGCTATTGGTCATTCTGTTTATTATTAGTATGTTTTATATTTCAACAGTTTTGAAATTTCTTATTGCCCTATTGCATACTAATACTCACAAGCTTGCTCAGCTGCTTTTCTTTTTGATCGTTTGAACATGTACACTGTGCAGATGCCACACACAGTCTCCATCTGTTTCCCAAATCAGGGGTTTCCTCCTTTAAAAGTACACACAGCAGCTTGGCCTATTCAGACCGCAAATATCTAGTAGAAGTTTATTTCTAACTGAAAAAGTCAAATCCTTCTGTATTACTGGGCAGGCAAATGCAATGCCATTACATTTGTTGTTCACCAAACTCAAAAAATTATGAACCCACGTCACATCTTTGGGACTGAAATAGGCCGTGTCCAAATTCATGGGCTGCGTCCTCCCGAGGCTGCATTTGTAGGCCGATTACGTCACTGCGACGTAATGAAGGCTGTCCAAATTTTTAGACTCCTCTAAATGCGGCCGACAAATGCGTCCTTCTTTTCCCCAGATTTTGAGCATGGGTCAGGCGTATCCTTCGTGGCCCACATTATCCACCATATAAACTTTTAAGATATTTTCAGGTGAGAATGTAGTTGTGTAAACTTCAAATATCTATTATCTATTATCAGGACATCGTATATTTGCAAAAGTGCTGCGACGTTTTCGGAGACGTCTGTTATCCACCAGCTAGCGAAAGTACCGAAAGACCCCCCCCCCCGCGGTCTTTCGGTACTCAGGTTAAACATGATATATAAGTCACTTAGATAACTTAAAGATATTTTTGTTTTCCCCTTTTCAGTGTTTTATTTGTTGTTGAGTAAATCAGTTTGGCTGAGATTAAAGCTAAATAACGTCTGGCAGCTGGTGACGCAAATCTGAAGGCTAGACCGTCCAATTTCACAGGCGCTCACTTCCGGTCTGCCCGGCCTTCAGAGGACCACGTAGACCCTGAAGGCAGGGTCCTCAGGAGGATGCAGAATTTCTGAATTTCTGAATTTGGACACCCCCGTAGACTCACCAGTGGCTAATGTCAGCACACCAGCTTGCATTTCAATGAGAAAGATTTGGAGGTTACCAGAGTCGTATTTCTCCTGCTGATGAAGAAATAATTAATTCAGTTTACACGAGGATATCAAAAGGTTTGGTTTTATTAGAGATTAAAGCAATGTATTCATGGCATTGTAGCTGTAGCGGGTGGTGGTGTGGACGGTCTTGTCCTGTGAAATTTTCATGCACTGAATGTGCTGCATTTTGTTAGTTTTTAGGTCACTACTGACTTTTAAAAAAGACCATGAAAAAAAATTATAATATCTCATTATGTTGAGATAGTAAACCGGTAATTAAGTATCATTTAAAATGATGCTACATTTCTATGAAATAGCTTCAAATATCAAATATCACTGGCACCTTTTCTTTAGGTTAGGTAGCTTTTAAACCACATGCTAAACACGCACCCTTACAGAAAATTCGAATACTAGCATTTAATACAGTTCTTGTTTGATAGGCTTTACCATTTGGATGTGTGAAATGGGCAAAAATGGTAAATGCTTTAGTAAGACAGCACACAGCTCAGTTTACGGTCAAAAAAAGTATTTTTGCTTGTTAAATCAGACCTAGGTATAGTGATTTAATGAAATATGACAAAAAGACTTAGAGAAGACAACAGTTTGTACAGTTCTAATGAGCTTCAAAGTAAATATTTGGTATCACCACCTTTATTCTTCAAAACATCCCAAACTCTCTGAGGCAGTTTCCTTCCAATTTCTTTCAGTAATGTTTAGGAATAGTTCTCTGTAAAGTTGATCTCACACTGCTTCAATAATGTTGCGGTCCAGGCTCTGGGGAGGCCAAACCATGACTGATAGTGCTCCACTGTGTGCTTTTCTATGCTTTTCTGCACCGGCAGTGTGTTTGGGATCATTGTCACACTGAAGCTGTTGCCAATTTTAGGTTTCGGTATTGAATGGTGGATCAAAATCTGCTGGTACTTTTCTGTTTTCATAATTCTATGTTATACAGATGACTGAAGATGCTCACTGCTGTACCCCTCTCTTGACCTCCTCTGTACATACTGATGATTCAAGCCAAACTTTGATATTTGAATTCATCCCTTCTGTGAACTGTTTCACTGATTTCAGATTTTGCGTAGTTTTCCATATCTCAGTCTTTTCTCCCTGTTTCCCTGCCTTAAGAAAGGCTTCTTGACAGCCAGCTGAGACCATTTCAGTGAACAGTATGGAAAAAGTGAAGGACCCTATGCATCTCTCAGGTCCTGCGTCAAGTTTTTTTCTTATTTTATTAGGACATGACTTTTAGATTCTGTTCATCTGCTGTAGATTGTTTTTTAAACGCTGACACGGATTCTTTTATCTCTACTTATTTTTTTCTCATTCAGTTCCTCAAATATTTTAAAGACACGTTGCACACCAGGCGAGATATACTAAGTGTTATTGGCTAATAAAACCTGATTCTTGGAATCACCTTGGTGTGAAAATGCTATGTTATGTCTGCCAAACTGTGTTATCTTTGGCATTTTCCCCAGATTTAACAGAAGATATATAGAAAAATTAAGTATTTTTGTGCTAGTAACAAAGTGCCTAAAGATACAATTTAAAAATAGCTCTTTGCTAAGTTTTCTGTTGCGTATATGCAACACTGGGCCCTCCTTTGAGTCACATCCCCCTTTTTTATGCATAAATGATTCATAGGTCATTGATAAGTGGATTGAAAAACAAAGAAACAAACACTTTACTCTTAAAATGACTAAATACAAAAAAACTGGATTGACAATGAGTGAAACAGACTCCTTCAGAAAGCCTAGAAAACTATTGCTCAAGACCAAATTTGGCTGCTCGGAAGCAAAATATAAAGAAATGTGGGGGTAGCTCGAGACGTTTGCACAGCACTGTATAATACATATCACTGTCAACACTGAAAAAAAAACACTATATAGGTAGTAAATAGATATTAAGTCATATAAATGCATTTTCCGTTGCGTTCCCCAGATTTGTTTTCTTTTACGTTTTAAGATATTACGTGTATGAAATTTTTTACATTTGTTTATTTCAAAGTATTTTAATATTTGACTCAGCCTTTAAAGAACTGAGCAATTACCAGCAGTGGCACCATATCATGACAATCAGTACAAGGGGCATATACATTGTGCAGACATTGTTCACCCCCACCCAGACACTCAGACACCCAGTCACAACTTAATCACTGACACCAGTGGGGACACACTGCTTTTCAGACTTCAAAAGGAGGACCTCTTAAACCATCTATTCAGAGGCTCATTTTCAATGGAACAAGGGTTGCTGTGGCTGTCATGAATAGGCTGATTTGGAGGAAATTTGGTCCGAGGCTACTTATATTGTGCTAATTCCGGTGTCAACACTCCGTACTCCTCCCTTCAACCCGCCGAACATCAATGAGCTCGACACTTGTCACAGAGAAAAAGCTCGAAAATCTGACACTTAAAAGGGAAGTTAGGCACAATAACGCCTCTAATTCAGCAGCCCCGCGACCTACCCT
>VUQR01011842.1:35801-64914 GCA_015108515.1 Hemichromis elongatus
ACCCATTCTACCTCTGCTTTTTCCATTATTTCAGGTGGCTTCATCACCTGTGGCCAGAAGGAACTACCTAATGGCCATTTTCATTTGATAATTGGTTATCTTGACATTTCAAACTGGCTCCATAATTTGTTCATTTCTATTGTGAGTGGCTCATTAATTAGAGTGTGCCTGTGTTTAGCTCATCGTTTCCAAAAAGGATTTGAGGTCACTGCCGAATTACACGGTTGGCATTCTTTGGACATGTTCATTAAAAAGAGCAGCTTTGCCTAACTGGCCTAACATACGAACTTTAGAACATCTTGTAGGCCTAACCCAGAGGACTAGCCCCAGGAAGCAAATTAACATCATTCAAGACCTGATGAATTCAAATGTATTTGTCCTCGCATCTACACGTGTGCATCTGGTTCTCCTGCTGCTGTGTGATATGGTCTTCGGGACAAAGTGGATGATATGTGCTCTGACAGTGGTGAGAAAAACAGAGATCCGTGTTCACTGAGTTAACTCCAAGGGAAAAGAAGTAAATGTCCTTGTGAAAGTCTTCAGATGAGTGATGCCTCAGACTAAGCCTTCAATCTCTCCACAATGCTCATCTCAGTAGTAATTCATTCTGCATCCTCAGAAATGGAAAATATTGATTTTCAATGAATAACACCCCGAAACCAGCATGCAGCCCTGCCCTAAGATTTCAGGTAAAGTAAAAAATAGTGTGGATTCGTCTTAAAGAAACATAATGAAACAGACACATGCAAGTAAGCAGCCAATACAGATATTGTTTTTGCAACTGATTAGGATATAAGTTCTGTTTCCATTCAAGTTAAAACTGAGAAATTATCATGAGAAATCACTGTAGTGACCGTAATATTACCACCTGTATATAATTGTTAACACCAATGTGTTATTTGTTATGGGCAAAGTCACACAGGCCTAGAGATGAGTTGGTAACTCACCGGTGGTTGCTGGTTATTGCTTAGTGAAATCATTTGTAAAGGGAGTACTACAGCAAAATCTTCCTTGAGATTGCTTTGCCTGCTAGCAGGTTGTTGCAGTTGCCTGCAAGATGCCAACTTGTCTGCAAACACCTGCCAACTAACCTCCAAGCGGTAGTGAAACGTGAAAAAGTGCAACACATATTGGTAAAGGGAAATGTCCGCCTTCAAAGTAAAAGTTGTCTGCTGAAAGAAACACATTTAAAACAAAACATCTTTTACTCTGAAGGTCAGTAGTGTCCATTTCTGAATTGCATCTTAAAAGTTTCACTATTAGTGAGTGTTTGCAAACAAGTTGGCAATTTTCCAATCAAAGCACAGGTGACTGCACCAATTTGCTACCGTGGCAACCAAAGCAATCACATGGAGGTTTCAGTGTATGACTAAAAATTTTTACAACACAAACACAAATTAAGTAAATAACAGCTTAAGTCCTTGTCTCTTTTTTTTTAATTGTTTGATTTTGTGGAGCAGAATGCCTGACGCTACACTTTACTATGAAGTGTGAGAGGTTAGTTTCTGAGTCTCTTTACAAATGCACTCTCAAAGGCAACCACAGAACAAAGAAGCTCAAGTTTCAACACACACAGAGGTAGTATGAGTTCATCTCTGCAAATGTCTACATACTCCACTACATCTTTACAAATGTAGACATGATAAATGTAAAAACAACCCTTTCAGTTTGATCTGATTAGTCATTTTCTCCTATTATCTCTAATTTCATTTTTCTCCATCGTTCACAGTTATTGTTAAGCTCACGCCTGCACAGAAATATCCTCGTTTAACACTGCAGTTATGCTGTGGAGCCATATTTGGCTTTATTGATAGTAATCCATTATGTGGCTGTATCAATGACAGTGATTCACAGGGATTAATGTCATCATCAGGACTGATCAATAGATTATCCTAGCTTAATTTTTCAGATCCAGGCTGCCTCCTGAATTTCTCATTTACATACACACTGACATGGCCGTGAAAGCACTGATTTCCAAGCTTTAATTAATCTCAAACGTTCACACTTAACACCTGTTTATCCACAAGCAGAACACTGCACTTGGTCAGAAAAAAAGGCTCCTACTGCAGGATAAAAGGTACCTTTGAATTGATTTGGAGGATAAAAGGCCCCGGCTTTACTGATGTGATTAGAACTAAAAGTTTAATGCTTTAAATCCGCTTCACATTTTCTTTTTGAAAGCATACGGAGACGACAGCGGGATCAAAGAAGGTTGTTAATTTCTGTAGGTCTTTGTGCATCGGTTACAGCCATCACAACTATCATACCATTTAGTATTAATACAACTTGACCATCTCTTGAAGAGTCCCTGAACTCTGTTTCCAAAATAGCAGGACCTTATAAAATGATCACAAAGACTCAAATCCATCGTTTCCCTTTTTATCACAATAATCCTTCTAGTGTTACTACTGTTGCTGTTCCCCAACATAACCTTTAATATGCTACTTACGAGTGCTGTGAGTCACATACCAACAACTGTGGCACAAAATACAAAAAGGGTTTTTCTCTGATCATTTTCTAAATGTTTGCCACCTGCATAGGAAAGTGTATCCTCTTTTAGTTTCAAGGGGACCTATTATGCTCGTTTCCATGTTTTTATTCTGGGACTCCACTAGAGTAGCTTGAGTGGCGTGACTCACACTTCAAAAAAAGAAAAAAAAACAATCCTTATTTGTTTTATACTGGCCCTTGATGCAGCTTCTCACTGAATCCTTTGTTTTAAATAAGCCATTGTATTCCCTTCATCTTTAGGTTTCCCTTCCCAAAATCTCACTTCAGCCTGGCAGCCCCTTGTCTGGCTTCTGTCAATAGGACCTGGTGCTTGTGAGTCCTGCTTTTTCTTCTTGCCACAATGGAGGTCCCCAAAACAAACTGTAAATTAAATAAATATAATGTTTTGTTCTTGTCTTCAACTCTTTCTGTGTCTGAGATGACCACATAGAAAAACTGAGTATATAGAGAAATTTGAAGCCTCAGGCTTTGGCTAAGATGGAAAACTCACTGTTTAAAACTTTGATCATATTTAGTTTGAAATCACAAAAACAACAGTTGCCTCAAGGCACTGTATATTGTAAAGTAAGGTCCATATAATAATACAGAGAAAAACCCCAGCAATCAGACAACCCCCAGCATGCAGCTGGCGACAGTGGGAAGAAAAAACTCCCTTTTAAGAGGAAGAAAGAGGATGAGGAGAGGGAGTTTGAGCATGAAATAGTATGTTTATGACAGAAATTTGTGTACAATAAGGTCCACTGTTAGGTCAAGCACACAGTTTTGATATTTTTAATTTAGCTGTTGACATTGGGTTTGACAAATTTGCGTTCTCAAAGCTATCAACTGTTAAGTAGCTTTTTATCACTGAAAGTGTAAAAGATGGATGTAGCTACCACGACATTACCCGCTTTGAAGCCTTGGTTGTGGGCAACATTTAAAACCTTAAAATCTATGACAGTGGAAAACTATATACTGCTTATCACATATACTAAATGTTTGGCATATGAATGAACATGTCAATGTAAATATGCCAGAGTTAGCCAAAAGGCTACTTTTCGTCTGTTGTCCCTGGCAGTTCAGACACAAACAATAAATAAGAAATTTAATGCACCATCAAACAATGTAAAACAATCTAATTCAGCCATAAAAATACATAAAATTACAACATAGAATTTCACAGTACATTAAAATGCAACAACATTAAAGATAACACATATTAACATGAAATTACTGATCACAAATCGAGTGTCAAAAATTGAGAATCTGCATTGCGGAGCACACGGCCTTTGTAAAGCATTTTCTACACTAAGACTGTAGTGTTTTAAAAATCCCAGGCATGATCCCTTTAAATAGCTACCCAGGGTGTGTGTTTGTCTCTCTTTGTGTGATCTTTCACTCTCTGCGAGCCAGGCAGTGTCTCATTTTATACCCGCTCAAATCACTCAACTGGTCCCCGGTTACCACATCACCCTACCTCAGCCTCTGCAGTCTTTCTTATCTGGCCCCTCTCCCCTGGCCTTTGATACACCCCTTTAACATCCACCGGTTCCCCACAAGTGCAATCTGTTGTCCACTGGTATCGATCAGGCACACAGGGTTTTGATTAGCACACTTGGCTGGATAATGGGAGCTTCACTGCATGATTGTACTCCACCATTCCCCTGTCTTGTTCCTCTATTGGTCAGGGAGTAGTTCACTTCATTGGAGTCAGTGATTGGATGCACCATGGACCCCCTATCCAGCGTCTGTGGTAAAAGTCAAGTGGAGAAAACACCGGACTTGTGGATCTGAGTGTTTTTGTATTGGTTTTCTCACATGAAGGCTGGTTAAATGCATGCAGCAATGAGGAAAGGAGTTCTGTCTCCTCTGCGGGGCCTAAAGTCTTAACGCTGCACGTACATATAAATGAAAGAAATACAGCAATCGCATTAGTCAAAAAACTGTGGGCCGAGGCTTTCACGTTCAGTAGAGAATATCACAGGCACTTCGGTGAAGAAAAACCTGTAGACAAAAGAGCGGTCGTGAGGGGAGATGTGAGGTCGATACGGATGTTCAGTCAGGAAGGACGTCCAACTTTTTCTCATTTGGAGGAGACTGAAGGAAACAAGGGCAAGCTGTTGGCTAGTCAGGCATTCTGACATTGTAGCCTAAGAGTCAGCCACCCATCGGCCTATTCACTGGTCTGCCAATTAGGTCTTAGCTGTTAAGGTTTAATACCTACATTTAAGGCTACTATTGTGTGCCAGCTAATGCTATTTCAGGCTTTCACTCACTTTGGGAGCTTTCATTAAATCCAAAAGAATGCTGGGGCTATTCACACAGTGGCTCAAGTTAAAAGGGCTGCCTTTTCATATTTCCTTAACTCTCAGACCCCCGCGTATCCTCATATCTCCATACTAATGCAAAGACACAATCCTTCAAGTAGAGTCAGCTGTAAGGGCAAAGAAAGTCGATTTCCACATTCTGACTCTTGCTGTTTTTCATTTGACTTTTCAGATTTCTGCCTGTCATGTGTTTTACTGGGTCAAGATTTTCTCATTCTTTCAAAGTTTGCATCTCAGAGACGTCTCGCTCAAGGTCTTCATGTGATTCTCCTACTTTCTTCTTAGAAGTTGGAGGAGGGTATGGATGGCGATCCCAGTTTCAACTGAATGGTTTCCACAAACATTTCACGGTCATCTGACTCTATATTTCCGCTCCATGTTCCGGGCTGAATCATTGTAAACAGTACCCCCATTGAGAGTGAAACTTATCAAACAGAAAGGAAGGGGACGGGTGTGAGCGCATTCCTTTACTTGTGTTCATTAGCTGCACACTCGCTGCGATGCATGCTGGGAGATGTTGGCTGGGCTTGGCCGACCACTCGAGCACTGAGCGCGTCAACAGATGTAGCTTAGCCTTTCCAAACAGAGGGGATCTGACGCGTTCAAACTTGGCCAGGAGTCTGGGGAGTTGTTGATGGAGTCGGAGGAAGAGAAGAGGACGAAGAAAGAGAGGAGGGTGCTCAGCGAGAAAAACACAGCGCTGGAGGGAGCGAGGAAGAGGAAGGCTGTAAGATAAAGAGAGACAAACACAAAGGGGCTGGGGTGGGAGGTGGTAGAAGAGTTGTTCCCCAGAGGGATCACTCTTGGTGTCTCACTCCACTGGTCCTTCTAATGTGTGACGCTCAGGAGATTGACAGACTGTGTAAAACTCAGCCCACAGGAGAAAACAACAACAACACAAGTCAGACACATGAAAACGGCAACTCTACTGGGCTCTGCTGAGAAGAGACTGCTGCGGAGGAGAGTAGCATGGACAGCAGCACTGGTTAATGTAACCTCTGGACATCATGGGAATGTTTGCTATGCATTAGAGCTCTCCCCCCTCTTTTCTACAGTTGGTGATTGCTGTAAATTGCATGTTGTCATGTTTAACCATAAAGTGAACACAGATGCCAGACTCAGACAACTGACAGCAGTTTTACTGAATTTCTTTGAATTCTCGGGAAGCAGGTAAGTGGTGCGGGAAGGACTTTTCCCTACTGGAACAGGGCTAGAGATCAAAGTGGTCAAAGTGAGTTTAATGAGATTTTATAATATTTGGAATCAGAGTCTGTCATGATACTTGTCGATATCTTGAGCAAGAGATTCGGAGTAGCTTCTGGCAGATATTCCAGAGAGTGGAGAGAGATTTGGAACGAGTGGGCAGGCAGGTGTATTTGAGGTAAGTTATCTTTTTTTGTTGGTGCAGCGTACAGCTGGAGGGCTCCGCTAATGAAATCGAGAAGTGTCCTTTAAACCATTCAAAGCAACAGGACTCTGGGAAGACAGAGGTAACATAGAGGTTTCAGGCGGCCAAACAAACAGCAAATGGGAAAGCAGGGTTAAAGGACAAAATCACAAGAACAGATATGAGATAGGAGTCATGTGAGGGCCAATTACCTCCATAATGGCACCAATGATCTGGTGGAGAGTAGCAGCACAAGCCGTTCCTTAAACATTATAAAACGGTGAGATAATGGAGAAAAGGTGCCAGACCAGTGAGAAAACGGCACCCCCATAACTCAACCTGAAGGAGAGAGAGAGGAGGAGAGAACCCCTGGTATGCCAGGACCACAACACCTGTTTATGTAAGGTCAGTATTTTTCTTTTTTTTCCTTCTTTTTTTAAAAATGTATTTGACAATCTGACACGCAACACAGGTCTCCAGCCAGAGCCAAACCACAGACATTTCAATTTGTGGTGTTAAGCCACAGCAGTAGCCTCACTGCCCGAGATATCTGTTCCTGAGATTTCGGCTGATATCAACACTACTTCCATTTGGCGCTGTGTTGCCTGCTGTGTGAGCAAAGACACAATGCCCACTGTTGGAAGTGTTTTGGAAGTTTGCTGCTCTTCAAATGACTTAGGGAAATTAATATAAGAAGAGCCTTTGGCCTAAACTACGAGTCCTCGATTGCCTTACTTGTATCTTATAAAACAGGAACATGCAGAACTTTGAAACCTTACTTTGGGTTTTTATTTTAAAAAATGAAACAATAAAAACAACCAACAATAGTAATATGAAAAAAACGGTGAACACAATCAAAACAATACAAATGTCACAGGTTATGTTTCAGTTATCACTACAGTAAATAAAAAACAGTTGAATGGGATAAACATTTCATCTCCCAGCTTTAGGCCCTTTCAACCAGTTCTCTCCACTAAACATATCGAGTGTAAGTTACAAGCTTTATATTATATTAGCTCTTTAAATCAGAGGATGCTTTCACCTGATTTACTTTAAATGCACACTCTCTGTCAACTCAGTTAGCAGTAGGCGCTTCTTCCTTCCTCCAAAACAGGAGAAACAGCTTCTTAACAGTGAGAGGTTCACAACATGAGAGCAACTGTCGAGCTGCCTGCAGTCTCCTAAATACCTCATACAGCCATACAGTATTTAATATTGGGTCTAATTCTCTCTCCATCTGTAATTATTCCTATTCCAAATTATTGAAACTTGCAACATAAATTATGCTTTAACCCTGCTTATGTTGTGGCCAAGAGATTTTTGCTTCTTCCTTCTTGAACCATTACATTAGGTAAATTTGTTAACCACTACCCTACAGAGCCACTCACAACATCATGAAGCCACTGTCAAATTAACCTGAATTAATCTGGGTAATTTTAGTCTTTTAATTAATTGATTAGAGTAAAATGAGATAATTTAGATATAGTCCAATGACAATATTTTTTATTTTTTTTTTTTTTTTTTTTTAAAGAAAAACAAGATTTGCAGATTTACTGTAATAGGTCATAAAGTCTCATGTTATAAAAGTTTTACTGTAGTTTTCTTTGTTTATTGTCACAAAATAAAATAGTAGCCCTGAGTTTATAAGGTAGTCAGTCCTCCCAACCCAGGTCTAAAAAAGCAAGTAACACTGCGGCGATGACCAAACAGTAGACGATGAAGCTAACGTTGACAGTAATAGTAAATAAAATTTGGCAAAGACCTGCAATAGATTTTGCTTCATAAATATAAGACTCCTCTGGTCTATGTGTCATATTATCCCACTCAGATAAAAGAATAATTGAATCTATACTTTTAAAAATGGTTTAGCAATAAAGAGTATAACCTGGAGGAGATGTAGCAGCCATGGGAGAAATATAGCCTTAATAGGATTTACCGAGAAACATATTTTGAACAGTTCTTGCAAATTCACTGACTTCTTCTAATGTGGTCTATTCTTTAGCTCATTCTGTTGCCCCAAGCTGTTACGGGTTCGTTACTGACCCTGATTCTGGAGAAATAAAAACACCTACCTGCTGCTGAAGGTGACGAAATCTGCACTCATACTGTTTTATTTTTCGTCTACTGCCAGCAACAAACAGAAACCACTTAAAAAAAATATATAAATACATTAAAATAAAAATAAAACACATAAGCTGCACAAAAGTGACACTTATCACTTGTACTTATTTGGAAATGTTTTTTAAATTAGTAAGTTCATGACCGAAGCATCTGTTGCCTCATTCAGGGGTGGCTCAGTGGTTACCTCGAGTACTTTTGTGGTGAAAGGTATTATACATGTATTTAGAAAAACCTGTCTCTTACTAATGCACCAATGTGAAATCACACAGAGCATTTACCTCGAAACAATTGTAAATCGATGCCGGATGCTATTTTAGTTTTAGCACTGCAGCCTGCTCTTATTTCCAGGGCATGAAATATAAGCAATAGCAGTCATGGTCCGTGACATCTTTATGGCAATAGTGAGACAGGTCCATCACTCCCAATCCTTTCCTTATTTATGGATGAGCATATTTTTTAAACGTGCACGGTTAACCCAAACCACAAGCCCCCCGCACCTCAAACCACCACCATCATCATATTCTCCTAGCTGAAAAACTTCTGACTTGTCCTAATGTGAATAATTATCTCAAAGCAAACAATACTGGTCGGTGCATCAAATGCCAACAGAGATTTTTGTGTATTTTCGAGATAGCAGTACAATCAGACAGGACGGCAGGATTTAACGCCCTGGGACGAGAACATAATATTGTTTAATCATTCGGTTAAACGAAACCTTTACACGGGTTAATTAGAAAAAAAGAAGTCTTCACCACTGACACTGTACACACAAAGCAAGCGGCCCTAACGTCTCACTATCTTGTCCCTGAAACTGAGGAGACAGAAAGAAAGCGGGATAACCTGTTTAATGGGGCCATACATTTTCCTATCTCCCTACTTCCACACCTCACATGATAAAGCTGCGTATCACCCAGTGTGAAACTCCCACCCGAAAGTGGAAGAATGCCATGTAGGTCTCCACAATCCAACATGCTCACATCCTCTCAATCATGTCTTTGACACATGAACATATAATTGACTGCAAAAAGCGGACCATTTCTTTCACATGTATCTCTCAGCTTGACCTTCAGCGGTGATGGAGTGAAAACAGTCGAATGAAGATGAATGGTAAGAACCAGTGTGCCGTGGGCCTGACTGGCTGGTTTAGTGTGTGTGTGATCTGCTAATCCTTACTTGGGAATCATCATTTTCATTCTCTGGTAGATTCATCAAAGTTATATGGGATGAATTTGTCACACACAAGCGTAAACGCATATGTTTTACATACTTATTATTAGTAGATTAAAAAAAATACACTGTGAAAAGTGAAATATGTTAATTACTTAATTATTCATTCTTACAAATGCATTTTTCCACAATATCTCATATTGCTATGCCATCAGTGTTAGAAATTAAAATAGATATTTTGTTCAAATTGACATCTGTAGAATTTTAAAAAAATATCAGTTTATTGTAAAACATACTAAGACTTTAAAAGAAATTCATTCATTAAAACACAATTACTACAAGAATACAGTCAGAGATTTGAAGAAACGTAAAGAACGAATGCTCGTGTCCCCAAATGAGCCCCGATCGCAACACTATCAAGTCAGTCTGAGATTACAAGATGCAGCTGACGAACCTTGGCAAGTTCTTTAAGGTTCTTATCTGCCTTCCAAGAAATGTGAAATAATGATTTTTTTCAGTGCCCTTTGAACAAAATATATGTTTTTTAAGAAAAACATGAAAGCCGTTATTTTAGATGGCATCCTTTCTACTTTAATTGCAGAAACCTTTTTGCACATATTTCTGTATATTCTTCTACATTCCTCCACTTTATAGTGAAATACCTTCCGAGGTGCCAAATACCTTTCTAGTAGTTTTATATGGATCACAGCCTGAGGGAGAGCCCTGTAAAATTTTTTGTACTTGAGCCTGTCATAATCAGCAGCTGCCACTGTGTTCGTGCATTTGCATGCCCGTGCTGAAACCATGATGGCTGCCATATGGGAGCCATAAGTCCATTAGTGCATAAACAGTCTGCAAGGCTTACTTGGATAGGACACAGAACCAGACACCACCACATGCACACTACGCACACACTCACACACGTAGGAATAGCGGAAAGTGCTTAAAAAACTTTTAACCGTCAAATGAGGCTGTATTATAGAGAGACGCCGCAATAGATCATTGTAACGGGTCACTTCCACCAGATTACAAAATGACAGATTTTTCTGCCTTGTCATGTTTTATCAAGAAGATAGTTCTGATTTACAACTCTGGAGTTCAGAAAATGAGTTGGTAGTATTTTGTCCTCTGTCACTACACCATTGGAGTTCAAGTGTGGGAAATCTCATTTCTTTAATCAAGCGGTTTTTCAAGAAGGTAATTAGATAGGCATAGGCACCTGAAGGGTGAGCCATTTACTTATTGTAAATTAGAATGTGATTTTGATGCACTGGCACAAAACTGCACAAATACATTAGGACTCACACAGGCCTATACAGACCAGTCAAGGACCCTCTGCAACCTCTGGTTGCTAGGGAAAATTTCCTTGACTGGTGAAGGTTTCTGGCTGTTCCTCATTGAAATCAGTTGCAAAGGGGGTGCTGCGTCAAAAATGTCTTTGTGATTGCTTTGGTTGTCAGCTGTGTTTGCTTGTAGTTTGCATGGAATACTTTAGACAATACTCAGAATTGACTGTCGGAGCTGAAGCGAAACTTAAAAAAGTGTGATATAAAGCAGAAACAGAGCACACTTGACTCAGAGTAAAAGTTGCGCTTTGATTTTGCAACCAATCCATTTTAAAAGACACAACTTTTTCCACTGTGTTGGTTTCCGAAGTGTTCACCTATAAGTTTGTATCTTACAGCAACATGCTAATAACCAAAACAATCATACAGTACATTTCCATTGCACCTCTTTGCTTGTGGCTGCTAGCAACATCCTCCAGAAACCATTAGCACCTTGGGGTTGGGGCATACTCATTTTTCTCTCTTAACAGTTAGTTGCCAGATGGTCACCAAGCAGTCTCGGGCCTTAGGTGTAATTGAAGGTTGCATTCATCCATTTCCTGATTCTGCTTATTCAATTCAAGGTCACAGGGGGCCTGGAGCTTATCTCAGCTGCTATAGGTACAGTCTGGACAGGATGGCGATTTGTGCCATGGCTAACACATAAAGATAGATAACTATCCACGCTAATATTCACACCTAGGGTCATTTTAGAATTACCAGTTAATCAAATTAATCTTTGGGCTGTGGGAGGAGTCTGGAGAGCGACAACCCAAGCAGACCACCACACAGAGGGTCTCAAACCAAGGACTTTGTTCCTGATTGAATGTTGTGAATGGAATTATCTGACATAGCTTTTTGGTACACTCTGTCCAAGGAATTTGTGCTTCACCTTTGAGTGCACCTGAGTGCATGTTTTAGTTTGTCCCTAGAACTAATTAGGAGGTATTTGTGTCTCTGCACTGCGGCCATACAGTTTATGAATGTTGCTTGATAACCAGTATGGATGACATAACGGCGAATACGTCCATCTTTCACACAGAGTTTGCCGTAAACATATAAAGGCTCGTTCTATGACTCATACTCCTATATGACAATTCTAGAGTATATATATATGTCTCATCTCCACTTTGCCACAGAGACTGTCACCTTGTGTGTGTGTGTCTGTTCACATATGTGTGACACATCTTGCAACAGGGATCGCTTGCTTGCTCCGATGTAATAAGGCCACCTTGAAATCCTGTGAGTGTTTGTGCTGTGTCCGCTCAGTTCCCACTCATGACGCCCACACAAGGACAGCGACGCAGGCGTGCAATTCAACCGCATGTGGCTTGACTTTTTCGGTGTCATATGACACACTGTGGATGACCGCAGCTGTTGTCAAGCTGGACGGTGAACAAAGCTTGCGCTGTTTCATCGTCACTTACGACGCTCAGTGAGCGAATGCAGCACGCCGTGGTCGAGTATTACTATCTCTATTAGTTTGCTGCATTTTTTTGATAGCTCTGTGTAGCGGCTGAATGTATCCCTGTCTGAGGACTTAAGCCTGCCTGAACACTGGAGAGCAGGCCAATTACATGGCCTGGATTAAATGGCAAATCCCAGCTATAATGAGATGCTATAATGGCCGCCGGGTATCCTAGCAACCAGCAGCACTCAGGTGGTTTATTTGTGCATAGTACGTAGCGCGGAAGATTGTTGTTGTTTTCGTTGTTTGTTATTGTGAGGCAAGTGCAGATACATAAATAGAGAAAATGGAGGGGGCGTAAAAATGTGTGTTGGGGACACAAAGAAGGGCTAGCAAGGGAGATGAATAGAAAGAAGTAAAGAAAAAAAATAGGAGAAAGGAAGAACAATACTGTGGAGTGGGTGAACTGACAGGCATGTGAAAAGGGATAGAGAGAAAAGGGAGACATGAAGGAAAGATGCACTGCGAGTAAGAGAGAGAGAGAGGGAAAAAGAGCAAGACAGACAGAAATAAGAGAGACAGAGGAGAAAACAATAAGGGCTCTAGAAGGAATTAGGCAGCTTAGAGGGCATTATGTCAGTGTACATAGGATTTAGTGTATAAGTCTGGATTATGGCCTTTTGCTTTGATAGAAAATGCCACCTTATAGGCAATGGAGCTGTGTTTTGTTCTTCGGATAGATATCAAAGAGGGCATCCTGCTGCTTTTTTGGAATGCACGGTCAGAAGGTGGGCACTCAATCCCTTTCGCTGGGGAATTCAGATGGGATTTGTAACACCAACCACCCCGTTTCTTACTGTGTGCGGCCAAATGGCCACGGTGGACAATGACGGACAAAGCGGTGGAACAGACACTAATGCAAATGACTGGGCACATATGCACAGTAAGCTAGGTAGCTTACTTTAAAATGTATTCCATCGTCCTGCCCCGTTTCCCTTCATTTGAGATTACAAAAATTCGAGCCGTGAAAAGAAACCAAAGATATGAGAAAGTGAACAATTAGAAAGTTGAGGGGCTGTGTTTTCATTTTTTTTTTTGCATTCAAATTTTCTTTTGTCACGTTTCTTTCTGATTTTTCTCGCTTTCCAAGAAGAAATATTATCCTCCATTTAACACACAGTGTGAATTTACCATTTCCCTGACAAGTAGCACGCTCATACATTTTCATGTTTACGTTACGCCCAGACATGCTTTATCAAAAAATGCACGCGCACGCCGGTCGATCCATAAGAAAAAATGGTTTCATCAATACACACCTACACATGTGCACACCCAAGAACGCTACTATCCAACCTGCACATTTATTGTTAGCCGCATGAAAGATGTGATTGGTCTGAAACCCTATACGGTCCTCCTACACAGCAATGTGCTGTTTTGCACCATGAAGCTCTCTTTCAGGTGCCTCAGTAAATAGGGCTATTGTGTGGAGTGCATTACCCAAAGGTTTTACTCCCATCTCAGTCTGGGGCTCGTCTCCTATTTGGTCCACTTTTCGCTGTTGAAGTCGAAAGGATTATGGGGTTAGAGTTGTGGTAAAAATCAGTATAAAACACTGCAGGAGCAAAGTAGATTTTATTTCTCTTTCCTTTTTGTAAAATGGGTTACAAAGTTCTAGCAAAAAAAATGATTAATAGCACAAAACAGGAATGAATAAAGCAGCCAAAAACTAATTAAAGACTATGCTGAAGCTTTTGCATGTTTTAGCACATTAACTTAACATTAACTAACTATGCACACTGTGCTGCCATCTATTTTTCAAAGCACACTGCATTAATCTGATGGCATCTGTATGAATCAGCCGCATGTCTGAATGAGCAGTCTGGACAACAGCTGTACAAAAATTGAGAAAGTGGAGAAAGTAAAAAATTTTTAGGTCAGACCTTTTAACATTTGTGTGGTGAGTGTTTTTTTTTTTTGTTTTTTTTTACCTTCACTCATTCTACCTATGACTTTACAGTAAGTTTCTCATTCACTTATTGACACACACACACTACTTCTGTATGATACTATAATTTTGGTATTGAGCCGATACCAAGTAAATAAAGGGCCAGTATTGCAGATACCAATACCGATACTTCTAGCTTATAAATGTTAAGTAGGAGAAAGCAGTGTGAAGATTTACGAGATGACTCATCATCAATCCGAAAATTTGAAATAAATAAATCAATAAACAAATAAATGAACAAACACTAAATCAATGTGCTTTTTTACTTTCAACAGCAATTAGCTTCACCTTTAGCTTTTCATGGACATTGGGACTGGGTTTTTTTGGCGACCTGGATTGTAAATGTGTCCGTCTTTAAAGCACTCAGCAAAATTGAGTAGGCTACATACTGAACTGAAAGTTTGGAAACAAAGTATGGATCCTATTACTGATGCGACACCAGTGCTAGCGTTGATATCGATATTTGGATCTCCCTACCTCTAACAAAAACGGTAGCGTAGTGTTGAGGTACTTTTAACAGAAGGTCTGATCTGGAAGCTACCTGGACTTGACATGGACAGAATAATATTTTAACTCATCAAACTTGCATGCTGCATTTACTTTAAAAGTTTTGCCTGTGATGCATTTTTTCTACATCCATAAGACAAACCTTTTTCCATCCCTGAGCTTATGTGCAAACACTGGGTAAATATTACTTGGTGTGGGACTGTGCAGGGTACACAAACAGATCCCTTGTAAGTGTGAATGATTAGAGAGGGCCAAATGTACAAAACAATGGCAATGATTTTCAAAAGTCTTTTGCTCTTGAGGCAAAAAAAAGTGCAGATGCAATGGCTTTCTCGATCTCGGTTGGCAGTATGTCAGAATGAAGCCGTGTGGAGCATTTCAGTAAGCGTGATCTACGTTTAAATGCCTGCACTTTAGCAGCCTGATGAAGCCAGCAATGTTATGTATCCCACATCTGAAAAGTGCCTAAAAAGGGATTAGAGCTGCTTAAAAGATTTAGCTAGCTAATTCTGTGAAAATAATTTCCAGGCCCTAACACTTCCTGAAAACAGTTTTTCTTATTACTTTAACACTACAACTGCTAAGGGACTCATTTTGACCTCTTGTAACTGTTCTAAAATAAAGCCCCTGTTTCATGACTTTTCCCTAAATGGGTCTGTTCGTCCTATAGTGAATTTGTGGGAGAAAAAAGAAAAACACATATCAAAACCACTTATACCTGGAGTCATTTTGACCCTCACAGAGATTAGTATAAAATTCTGTAGTCAGCAATTGCAGCATACCTGTTTGCCTAGCGACATATATTTTTTGAAAATATTTAGAAATGAAGGCTGCTATAATATGAACTAGCGCTAGCTAAATTTGATTGATAGATAAATAAAATTGATAAAAGATGAATAAAGCCTAATGGGTCATGAATGGGATGTTGTGGCAAAGTGTGTGACTGGGACCAAGGAGAACTGTGTGGCTTCCTGCCTGTGCTGAGTCGTGGTGGAACCATAGGTGACCTGAGCACAGTCCTGCTTGTGGAGTATGCTAATGCGCAAATAAGCCATGAAAATCAAAGCAGAGAAGCTAAACTGTACAAGGTTCAGGCCTAAGGATCTTTTGTTTACAACGAGGACAGCACAGTGAACTTTGTTCACAGACAAGGATATTTGGAAGTGTTCCTGAGCCCATGCAATGATGTCCACAGATGACAGACCCCTTCCTGTTTTTTTTGCAGATTGCATTCAGCTGAATCCTGTTTATTTACTCGCTTCCGATTCAATAGCATTATTCCGACTACGGTGGCCACAGTAAAGCACACATGTTTTAGTCAGCCAAGAGAGATCAAAACCATTAAATTTAAAGTGTACCCTATAACAGCAGATATGAGACAAGCAATAAGCATTTTGTGGTATTTTATGTTTTTAGCTCTGATTCGCCTCTGCTGTCCATCTGTACTGAGTGTACGCAGATAGCGAACTGACGCTCTGGAGGTTTGTTGATGTTGGGTGAGAACGTCTTGATGCATTCTCAATCATCCAGGTAAGTAAATCTCCAAAAGTTGATTCTGTTCATCTGGATGTGGCGTTTTCAGTGGGAGAAATGTTTCGTCACTCATCCAAGGGACTTCTTCAGTCTCAGCTGACTGCAGGTTTCCCCACTCTTATAAACAGTACACCTGCATGTTGATTGAAATTAGCACCACTGAAGGAACAATGGGCTGGGAGGTCAGTTCCTTCATCATAATTTTTGCCTACACTATATTTTATATATTGGGTGAGAATCATCCATGTCTGTTTTTCTCTGGAGGAGGTGGTAAACTTTGTGAAAGGAGTCTGACATGGAATGAGTAAAGCTCTTTACCGAACGATGACAGTGATACTGAGGTGATTTGTTGACGATCTGAATTTTTCTGTCGGTAAGCGCTGCTGTTAGCTACTGTTAGCTGTCCTTAGTGAAACTGTCTTTGAAGTGCATCAAAGATTGTTGGACTTAGGCCCAAAGAGCAGGGCCATGCAATAATGGATGAAACAGTTTTATAAGATTCATAGAATCTGCATTGCATTCTGTTTTTATTGGGGATTAAATATCGGAATTTCAGGAGCGAGACCACGCCTCCAAACACGCTCCTTCCGGTTCTCATCTATAGGTTCCCCCCAGTTCTGCAAGCTGTCCGTTCTCGTTCACGTGCCCCACCCTCCCTTCCTCCTTTTTTTCAATTCTTCAACTTCTTCACTTCTATTTAATGCATGGAGATCTGCCAGGCCCGGGAGCCATGGCCAGTCCCCTTCGAGGCCTTCCCCAAACCGCAGCTCGATTCATGTTCAAGCATTCACCTTTATCTACTAAAACGTGGACCCAGCTAGTGAATTTGTATTTTACACAGTACCTGCAGTTTTTCATAGCTAAGTTTGCAAATATTGAGCAGAACTAATAAAACCCCTTAAAACTTTATCTTAAAATAAGACACATATAAATGTGTTATTTGACTTAAATTATTCACTGGTTGTTTAAAATTGTCATTATTGCAATCTTTGTTTTAGCTGTAATGCTATGGTTTGGTAACTGAAGTGCTTGTTTTTTTGTATAATGTAAAACTGAGTTTTCCCTCGTTTCAGTCAATTTGTGCTTTTCAGGGCAGATGAAATTAGTGTACAGGAACAGCTAAACATCTCCTTGTTTCCCTTGAATAGCTAACCTCAGTTTGCCACTTTTTTATTTTTATCTCAGTTCTTTTTGCCACTCGGAAGAGAGTAGGAGCAAGGAAGTTGAAACTGTCTGAACTCCCTAAACGAAATGAAAGTTATAAGGGTGATGTTACCCTGAACAAGTCACCCCATCATGGCATGACTCACATTTACACAGCCCCTGAAGGCATAAGAGCTCTGATGTCTCCCTCTCTGTGTTTCTGTCTGTGCCTCACTCTGTCTTTCTCAGCACTGTATCTGGATGTCAAATAGAGTCAGTGCCCACACCGCAGGCCTGAGGGAACACAGAGACAAGTCTGCATGAGTCTCTTCTCTTCATCTTTCCCCTGACTTTTCTCCCCCTTCTTTACGAATACAGTGGGCAACTATCCACATTTTAGATAGTTATTTTCAATAATTAATTCCTTTCCTGCCACGAGAAACCTTCGGAAAAGAAATATATACACTGACTTAAAACATTCAAGAAAGAGAAAACAGACTTTTAATTAAACCATTTTTCTCCCATGATGGGCATTTATACCCAATATTCTTTGCTATTCATTTCTACGAAGCACAGCATGCTACACATTCACCATTGTTAACTACTGCTCGCTTGTTTATTAATGTGCATTACAATCGACACTGGCAGCACTATTTTCGGATATGATGAACACAGATTGTTTAATCAATATGAATGGTTTTCACAAGCTATCTCTGGGCTTTTTTTGTTTTTTTCCACCGGGAAATCAAAGCGTGAACGACAGCGAGTAGAAGAGAAACGTGGAAGATTTGTTAGGAAACAAAGGAGAGGGAAAGGGTAGTAAGGAGAAGGAAGGAAAAGAAAAATAGATGAGGGGACAATTAGGAACAGCAAGTGTTAGAAGCGGTCCAGACACAGATTGAGAGTGGCAAAGGAGTGAGAAAGAAAGAGTCTGAGAGTCTCTTATGATTTATACGGTTATTATCTTTTGCACTTGTGGGTGTGAATTGAGCCTGTCATGCATGCACCCTGCCAGGTCTCCTCTCCTTGTGGTTGGGGAACAGGGCCAGTCCCTGGGGCCCAAAGTTTGGCATTAGCATTCAGTACGGTAATGGGCCCCCATTTGCTGCTTGTCACCATAAGATAGGTGGCTTCGTCCTCGCCAGAGTCCCTCCAGCTGAGTGGGGTCCCGTGTTCCTGTTGTGCTCAATGACCCCTCTCACTCTGTCTGTCGATTTCCTCTCCCTCTTTCTTGGCCGCGCACGCTCTCCTCTCCTTATTTCATCAGCTTTTCCGTCTTCAAGCAGAACAGCACTAGGAAAAAAAAAAAAAGAATCAGCAGACTACAGCAGCCGCATCCCATCTGAAAAGGTTCATCTAGTTATTTTTTTTACCATTAAGCAGACAGTTCTTCTCCAAATGAATGAAGGCTGAAGGCTGTCGTGCGCTCGGCGAAGTCCGGTCACCCCCCCCCCTCCTTCCTCTGTCTAATCTCTGTTGGTCCGATGAGAGCATTTATTTTCTGGTTTCATGTGGTCGTATTAGGGTTCATGATAGAACAGATGCCAGTGTGTACGCAGGCTAATGAGGTAGCAGAGTAAGGTTCAGAGTTCACCCCTACTCTCCACCGTGGAGACCTGAGTTTGTTTGGAGCAGTGCCCTCAGCGCTGCATTGCCCTGAGCAGAGGAGACAGAAGATCAGTAAGGTCTCGATCGTACTACAGCAGAGAATATTAATTGGAATTTAGCGGTGAAACATTTTTTTTTCTTCTGATGCTGTGAAAGATTTAAGAGGTAAAATGGGGGTTTGAGTATGGCCTGGAAATGCTTACTACAAAAAATAACACACACGCATCACTAATGGAGGAGAAAAAAAAAAACACCACAAGTATCTGCATCAGCTATCTTTGCCTTTCATTCAACAACAAAGGCGGGGAGTTGTTTCATCATCCTTCTTTAACATATTGAGAATTAAGAGCAAATTTCATTATGTGAAATCCAGCGAACATTGGGAGATCAATGAATCATCAATTTTGCATGGCTGTTCATTAGAGCGCGCTCCGTAATGGCTCGCCAGCTGTTCTGTGAAAGCCAGATCCCTCATAGATGGCGGAGTCGGTGCATTTTCTGACGTGTCGCTTTCACTTTTTTCAAATTAGGGCCTCGTTTGTTCAAATACACCCATCATCCATAACAATGAAACTTACACAACATTGTGGAAGTACGTCTATCGGGGGGGCTTACTGTAGCAGCAGGAATGGCAATGGATCCATAAAGTTCTGTGGGTTGCAGTTCGGGGTCTCTATAGATGACATTCTGTGAATATTTGATTTTATAGGGATCTTGAGAGTTTGAAGATCAGCGGATCACCTTGAGCTCAAGTCACTCCCGAGCAGGTAGGGAGGCACTGTCTGCTGATTAAGGCTGCCGAAGATGGTGGAAGGATGGGGGAATGGGGTCTTTAACGATCTTCAGCTGGGTGCTATTTGTCAATGTAATATCTAGAATCCAAGATTTCCTAGCAGAGCCTTGTATTGTTATGAAATCAACATTAAATCAACATTAAACACGAGACACATTACGTGGTTTTAAAGTTTTGTCTAATCAGGGTATGCACGGTGCAGGCGAACACCGTATGCCTCACAAGCTCTTCTCTGTCATCTGTTTGCTTATGCACATTCTCTTTGCACAACTTGTGACTGCAAGTGGGTCACGCAGGAGAAAAGAGATGGAAACATCAAAGGTTATGGCGCCTTGTGATGGCCGACATTACCGAGTTTAAAGATTAGCTGCTGATTGATGCACTGGCTGCTTTGTGAAGGTGAGAGGAGCTACTGCCTGGGATCCGTCGGAGCGTAATACCAGGCGACAGCCAGCCTGGTGTTTGTAGCGCAAGCCAAGAGGGATTATGGGTAGTAGGCTTTAATATCTGATTTTAATTAGCAGTTTAACACAGTGATCACGCCTCATTAGGGAACTGGGGATGCTGAGAATGTGCATGAGTATGCCGGAGAGTACCAAGAAAGAGGAGAGTAGAGGAAAGAATATAAATGCTTAAATGGCAGGTTTGTTTGTTGAGAAGGAGTTCAAGCAAACTTCCATCAGCTAATAATGGAATATGACATTGTTTTCACAATAATACACCGACTTCACAGGACGATACAAAAACTGCTGCGATTCACACTGTAATTCCCAGCACCATATATTTGATCATTTGCTGCTCCACCGTCTTCGGCAGGCCGATTCATCTGTTTGTGGGGGAATTCGCCCCCCAGCCTTGCCCCGGCGTGTCACTTAAGGATTTAGGGTGAGTGTATCAAATCTGTGAATAGTTCTCTCTAGCAGAGGATAAAAAGATTAAGGCATTTTAACCCCTGGGAAACCAATGCCCTTTTACTCTCTTCATCCAGGAATTAGTCTGGCTCCTCCAATTGTGTCCATTTCCTGGTGTTGATAGTGCAGTGAGGTGGTGGGACACTCAGCAGAGCAGCCAGCGGGCTTGGCTCTGTACCAGAATGCTCTACGGCTGCATGAAAGCAGGGCCCTCAGTCTCGGTAATCTTACAATGGAGGGGTTGAAAAGCTCCAGCGGTCAGCTGGTAACACACCACTGCTCTTTTTCTCTCTTCCCAGTGCTCCTTTTCTTCATCCCCGTCGCACTCGTCGACTCACTCCAAGTCCCCCCTTCTCTCTGTCTCTCCCCCGTTCCTATCACCGTCCCCGCCGTGCCACTGGTGGTCTATATATAGTGAGATGCATTCAATCCACTTTCAATCCCCTGGGCTTAGTTCAGGGGCTACGCTCATTTTGTCGGAGGCAGTTTTGACCACCTCTCTAGCCCCTCGTATTGCTCTCTACCTTTCTTCCTCACATTTCACTGGATTTGAAAGGAAGTAGTATAATGTCTGTCCATCTATCTATCTATCTATCTATCTATCTATCTATCTATCTATCTATCTATCTATCTATCTATCTATATGGTGGCAGAAGGCTTTCAGTATGCACAAAAGTACAGTAAAACAAAAAACAGCAACATAATGCACAATCTCGCCTAATTCCTTTGCTTTGTATATGTGTGCGTGTGTGTTTTGATCATTTAGAACGAATGCCTAAATTCACACAAGATGTTCATGGAAATCCCTCATAATGCCACTTAAACAAAGCGAGCGGAAAGCTTTTGCTCTGCACTTAATAAGCATTAGCAAATTGTACAGGCATTTCAACTGTGTAAAGGAGAAACATTAAAGTATACTTTAAGAACGCCATGTAAAAGTAAAACATGCTAATACTCCAAAGAGTCCATTAAGCCAGGGGATACATGGGAATTAGGGCCAAGATTATAAGGGAAAATAGTTTGTCTGCGTATGAACTCAAAGTAATGACTGGCGACAAGAGGATAAGATCCATTGCACCAGATGTTGCTCATCTCTCATAACATGTTTGTGTCACTCAGACTCTCTCCCTAATGCCTTCATCTGATACCCACATATCCGTTGTTCTGCCTCTTTAAAGGCCCTCTGGTGTCTTCCAGATATAGACCAGCTCTATCACAATGATCATTTGGATGGGGGTGATGGATATCTGTCTACTCTGGTCTCACGCAGAGATCCGAGTCCCAAATGAAATGAGCCGTGATATTTCATTCCCCCATTTCGTGAATCAAACTGAAATTGATTAGAGGGTACACGTAGAAGTAGTTTCCACGTGGATGCTCCTCCGCCCACGATCCCACCGTTACGTTTGTGAGGAAATTTCCCTTTTTTTTTCCCGGCAACGTCGTCCCGTCCTCGAAGGCAGCTCGTTTGGGAGCGAGTTTCTTCAAACCAAAAGTGCGAGTCCTTCTGACTTTCACTGCTGGCCTGCAGAGCCTAAGTCAAGAGGTGCTGAGAGTCTGGCTGTCTTTTCTTTGCCTCATTGAGCTTGCCTTTTAACACTACCATAATTAGTTTTTACCCAGCCTCCAGCCCTGGGTGTCTGGTTTTGTGGGCCGTGTCTCTCAAAGAATCGAACCTGTCTGGCAAACAGAAACAAAGTGCCCCGCGCAACTCCACTCGTTTGTACGCCTCCCTGCCAGATTGCTTATTGAACAGCGGGCGTGACAGCTTAAGGGGCTGGAGGGGGCCGGAGAGGTAGCCGGGCAAATTCACGCCGAGCACAATGTTGTAGGACACCTCTAATTTTTTCATCATTTAAGTTGCCCTGTAATTAATCTGCCTGTACATTTAATTAAAAAGAAAAGTTAAGGGTGTAATCGAAAGCAATGCCTGCCTTGTGAGCCGACCCGGAGAACAATGTGAGTGGTAATGCATTGTGGCAGCAGGGATACATCACGTTAGTTAATCTGAAGTTGACCTCAGAGCAGCTTGAAGAAAGGGAGAAAACAGACACTATACCGCGCCAGATCTCTGAGCGGCACAAAAAGACCAGCCGTTTATTTCATCTAAATTATTTGAAAAGCAGAATGAATGTGACACTTTAGATTGGTTACTGTAATCCCATTAATAGCCTTTCTGGTGCTCTGCTTAATTATATTTTTTTCCCTCTGTTACTGCACATGATCACATGACAAACACGCTACCAATTCATTAAAGGCCTAAAGGCCTGTTTGCTTTTGCATCAAAATCCAACATCTCGGGGTAAAGATGACTCACAGCGGCTCGCGCGCCGTCTGCGATTAGAAGAGGACAGATGCACTCTACTGCACGGATCACTTCCTTCTCTACAACGTAAATGAATAATAGAAGAAGGACTGAGCAACGCGCAGTCAGCTCGATTGCTAATGGCACGTCATGCTTGATTCTGGCGTGCCGCCGTACTCCGCCAGACAACATCTGTGACATGTGTGCGCAAGGAAGGGGAAACAAAGCAATTTCAGAATTCATTTGAGCCCAGTCAGTCAGTGATGGTCCAGTGACAATGTTCTGTGTTTGGTAGGGGGTGGGGGCTGTGGGTAAATGAGAGTGAGATAACAACAAGTGGCAGGCAACACAAATAACACAGGACTGATTTTACTGTGTTGGTAAGCCAAAGCTTGGCTGGTGATATGTCACACACCGTGGCATGTATTTTATGATTGTTTATGGGGCAGATTTAAATACATGTTTAAATACTGTTTTGGTTTTTTATATCAGTTAAAATAGAAGTAGTACCTGGCAAGATATTAACTATTTATTTAATCTTTTATCTAAGTGATGGCAGCATTATATTTAAACTAACAATAAGGTTCTCCGGCTAAACGACCATATTGATTTTTGATTTGTTCCTACAGCCTTGAACAATGAACGCTTCTCTGAAGCAACATATAGCAGTGTTTTGGGGTAGGGGAGATTTATGACGTCTGACAAAAAGACTGGACTTTGAGTTTTGTCTGGGAATAATTTGATTTTAAAACTTTCGGTTGTTGTTTGGTCAAACCAACATTTCACGGTTATCATCAGGCACAAAAACAACTCAGTGAGGGCAAAGAAAGCTCATTGTTTGGGTTACAACATACTCTTAACTATATTAAATGTTATCATCACAACTTTGCCAAAAATTGGTTTGGTGTTTGTGGGACGACAGGCTCAAACTGACACATGCTTTCATACCTTTACTGGCCAGTTCTTTAGGCACACCAGTTCAAATGCTCATTAATGCATGCGCATCACATGACAGCAACTTGATGAATGTACACATGTAGACATGGTTAAGACAACCCGTTGAAGTTCAACTTGAGCATCAGAATGAGCAAGAAAAGTGATTTAAGTGACATCACTGAGGAGAATGACAAGACTGCTTTGAGCTAATAGGAAGGCAACAGTAACATAAATTCAACCAAAGTATGCAGAAGAGCACCATTAATTGTACAGCATGTCAAACTGGAAGCAGAAGAACTACAGCAGCAGAAGACCAGACCCTTTGCCATACCTGCTGGCTACAAATCACACAGGTTCACCAAACCTGGAAAACAGAAAGTTGTAGCTTGGTCTGATGCAGTGGTTCTCAAAGTGTGGGGCACACCCCCTAGGGGGGCAGTGCAGAGCCATTGCAGGGGGCACGGTATGAGAAAAAAACAAAACAAAACAATGCTTGGACACAGCTAGCAAATCTACAGCAACTGTGTGATGCTGTCATGTGAGCATGAACCAAAACCTCAGACGAATGCGCCAAGCAGTGAATTTTGTTTCAGTGTCATGTCATTCCCTGGCCCATTCTACATTTAAACATGTCTGTAACATTTTGAAAAGATAATAAATAAAATGCTTAACAACAGTTATCATCATTACCCAACACTGAATCGTGGTTCTCATCCTGAGTTTCTATGTGCATCCGTTAACTAAGGGGACAATTTTCCAAACAACTACTTTATTTGCAGTAGATTTGTAATGTTTTCTTGTGCTGTATTTTTAAACCCATCTCCTTTATATCGAGCCCATTCTCACTCCCGAGGTGTAATATAATGATGATTTGTCAAGTGACGAGGCGTTCCTGAGAAAAGCGAAACGTGACCTTATGGTAAATCCAGTAGAAATCCAGTAGAATGACGCTCCTGCGGTGATACACGTCCCGGCCATGTATTCCAGCCCTAACCTTATCCCTAACTTTAACCAGCACTTTAATGACATTAGATAGTGTTTTCGAAAGCGATTTAAGTAAAAGGAACTTACATGTGTAGCTTCATTCCAAACAGTTCTCATGTTTCCTTATTTTTCTGATCTCGTAATATAGGGACGTGTTGGGTGCCCAGAAGCGTAATATACTGGCCATTTGTCACCTAGCGTAAAACGTTAAGCTTTGGGAGAGAGAACGTGTTGGTATATCATTAAACAAAAGATTGTTTTAGTGCAAAGGGCTGTAAAAACACAAAAAAGTAGGCCTATTTGTTTTCCATTGTGCCAGAATCACTAGTTAGACTTTTTTTCTTCCATCGCAGGATTATGACCTATTCCAACATGGAGAGTAGTTATAGTTGCGCTTGCACATCTTATTATCTCCTGTGATTGTTAAAATTTTAACAAATCCAGAAATGCCCGGAGAATACTTCAGTGTTGCAGCAATGAACCAGTTCACTTATTGGGTTCCTCAGATGGCCCCTGGAGGGTGATCTGTGACCTTAAGCTGAGTGACAAAAAACACCTATCCTTTGTCTCAATCTACTGAGCTATGTAGGTTGAGCCTATTTAAGTGGCCTCTTCCTCAGATCATGTTCTTGCCCTCTGAACCTTTTTTCTTCTCATCAGTCATGCAGGAACTAACCTTGCAATCCTAATTTTGTTAATGAACAGTGTTTATTTCCTTGTCTTGAGACCTTTTAAACATGCCTTAACATGAGAATCCATAAAGCAATGAACATAACACCACGCCCCCTCAAATTTTTAAGCCTTTCCCAACTCCAACCTTTTTTTTTTTTTTATTCATTGCACCCGTAGTGGATTGAAAACAACTTAATGCACCTGGAAAGAATCATGGCAACAGGTGAAAATTGATAGCTGCACTCCAAAATCCAATTCAGATGACGAGCCAATGAGAGCTCAATGAATTAGCACCCAGAAAAATCAAATAAAACAATCCCGGGCATTCTAATGGCCCGGCAATTACTGTAACTCCCACATTCATACAAACAGCCCCAGCACAAGCCATGAGTCATTAAGATCAATTTTAAAGGCTGAGCAGTTGCACAGAGGTGGGGTTAGGGAAGGCTTTGTTTACCTGCACTTCCCTTGCAAGGCTGTTAAGAGGATTGACTGGGAAATTAGAATGTTTGCAGAAGCACTGCTTCATCCACAGAAAATAAAATAAGACAAACAAATACGTCATTTTGTTCTCCTTTGCTTATGTACAACTTGATTGGTACCTAAGTATGATTCAAAAGGCAAGCGGCAAGGAATATAGCTTATTGTTGGCGCCGTCTCCCTACCTTCTGCATATGCGTTTGCCTCGCTGTTAGAAAGGATCCTTGACATGTTTTATGCATATACACATTTATGTTCTGCGTATGTGTCAAAGGGCTTTCAGTGTTCTTTATCATGCCCTCCGTCCTGACACCACTCTCCTCTGTAGAGAAATATTGTGTCTTTATTTACCATTGTTTAATCAAGATGGTGGGCAGGTCGAGTTTAATTAACCCGGGCTGGCGATAAATGTAAATGCCAAATGTCTGCCAGTGCTACAGCATAAAGCTTTTACGATGTAGAGCCCTTTTCTCTGAGGGGTATAAAGAAGCTTCGTGCTGACCCGTTAATTCTGGAGTAGCCCGAGGTTGGTAATGAATACTGCTATGAGACAAGGAAAGCAGCTGGAATTTTACATATATGAGGGACATAATTCTTAGTTAGATTTCACAAATAAGATCTTACAACACAGCTGTAATTTGGCTCAGTCAAAGGAGTCGTTATAAACAGACAGAGGTTGCATTTAAATTCACTCTTGATGAACTGAATATGATTTAAGGGGCGACTGTTGCTATGGATTAAAAAAAAAAAAAGCCTAAATACACCAGGATTCGACAAGGCAAAACTTTTAGGGAAAAGGCAGTTGTAATGAAATCTTTTACTGTAAGAGTTTAATTAACCGTTTAATTCAAATTAACTCTCACCGCTGTTCTGCATAAAATTAGGCTTTGATTAACGTTAATAAAGACATCAAAAGATGCACACAATTTCCAAGCTGCTAGTACGTGCCCATGCTACAGTATTGTTTGACCTGTTCGCGCTGTTGGCAAACTTAATATATGGGGAGAAGTTGAAAAAAAAAACAAAGAACAAATAAATAGTGGTGATAGATGTTGTTTGCATGCAAAAAATGGGTCCTTTTAGCTCATTGTTGTGTGGTTGTTAGAAATGATTGAGGTCATCAAGTCATTTTGGCAGGTAATTTTAGGCCATTCCTACGCAACATGGTGATGTCACAACATCTAATACACATAAGAACCTTCAGATACCTAAAATGTTTGTGTGCGCCAAGTTTGATTCTTCAGCTCCTGATGGTCCTGGAGGAGTGCACGGACAAAGAAACAAACACAAAGACAAACAGAAATGTTGTCTAGTACAGGAAGGTTTAGGAAGTAGTGACCAGTGTTTGGGATGTAATTCAAATACAATAATGTATTACTTATTACTATTTTTTTAAAAGTAACATAGTAATAATTACCAAACAAGTTTCATGTTGGTTTTTCTATCTACCCATCGTGCAGACAAGTGAATAACTTTTGCAACACAAGTGATGACTTAAATGTAACTGCAATGTGATTACTGAATTCAGCACACTGTTGAGTTATAGTAAAATACTGCATTATCAAAGAAATGTAATACAATTACATCGTTATGTTACTTTGTAGTCCACTGTACCTCTAAACCTCAGACCTGGAACTATTAGCTGTGTTGTATGACTTTATTTTATTTGAGCTTGAATTAAAAAATAAAATAAAATCAGAATTTGTTAGTGTAGCTAACTGCTAACTTTCTAGCTTCCTCTTACTTTCTCCTGGACTAACTTAAAATATCCTAACCAATCTTTACTACAGATGAGGAAATTAGCTGCCCTATCCATTCTGCATTAAAATTCAGAACTGACAATGTAGATTTTATTTCATGGGTATTTAAGCCATGTACTAGAAATAGTTATTACACATCAAAATATCTGACAAATGCTGTTCGTCACACGAACGAGCTACAGTCATAAACTTCCAGTGTGTGTTTTTTTTTCTTCATCTCCTCTTGTTATGTCCACTGCTGTCGTGCTCCATCAGCCAAAAACCGACTGGCTGTGTAGTTACAGTACTCGGAGCCCGCTATCAGTGAAAAGTGCCAGATGTGTTTCACAGTGTGATCAACCCACAAGACATGTCTGGGCTGCAAGACTGATGTTTATCACAGCTGGCAGTTTGTGGCTGTAACACTGACAGGGTTAGGGGTTCATTTCCCACTAACACCAGCATCCAGTATACTGTAAGGTACTTTAGCCAACAAAGAGAGAGAGAAAGAGTAGTACAGCATTTAGTGATCCCCTTTGTTCATTTTCACAGGCTTTTTAGACATTTTTAATATATTTTGACAACCTGACCATCATTTTTTCTGGTGCACAATAGGTGTGCAGTTTTTCTATGAAAAGATTTAGCAGAGGTTGATCTTGTATTTTTTTTCTACCTAATTACACAGATCACTAATAATTATTGGGCTAATAATTTTCATCCTGTACCATCTGCCTGCTTTACAATGAAAACAAAGCAATGCATCTGAAAGAGCGTCAAAAATACATGTCCTTGTCTCTTTCAGTTTCCGTTTCTCTTGATGTAACAAGATTGTTTTTTTGTTTTTTTTATTGGGATAAAATATAAAAGGAATACGCCTCATTCATTCCTTTTTGATTAGGTAGTTGGTTTATGTTCCCAACTTACTGTCTACTTGTCTACTACTACTTACATGCTGTGAAGTGGCACTGGGTTATGTAGCTGTGGGAAATTGGGGTCATGGTTGACTTGCATTCCAACGCAGCCATAAACATGCGCCTTAGCCGATTCTCTCGTTCACGTCATCACTCACTCATATATTCACCAAGTACGTGGAGCAGCATGGTGCGAAAGCAGAAGAAAACTGCAGATTCCTACTGTTCTCATCGTGCAAGGCCTCACACATCTCGACCCCCTGCGAAGAGCTTCGGCCCTGGCTAACCCTGACCATCGCAGTTTGAGATGCTGGCACTTCCCAGGCAGACGGGGGGGGGGGGGGGGGGGGGGTGGCCACAC
>VUQR01011842.1:69930-82353 GCA_015108515.1 Hemichromis elongatus
GGGTATAAGGCGAGCTCGCTCTCAGTCAGGCTTGTTTGGAAACTTTTCAATTCAAAACTGCTGTTTGATCTCAGCTTCGTAGCCAGGGACACTCTTGTTGCCAGTCTTTACCTCTACAGGCAAGTTATGGATTTTGTAAGGGGAGCTGACCTTAGCTGCCTGTGCCGGTTTAAAGAACACATTGAAATCACAAAAGTGAAAGTGCAAGAGGTCATAATGAGACTTCTAAGAAATTCAAAATGGGAGCTTATTCTTCTGTAACTTTAAAAATATGGGATTACCTAATTGGAGTCTTGGTGTTTCAGTATAATTTTTTTGCTAGTATATAATGGCTCACACTGGGACAAGACAAATTGATTGGTTGAGTGTTTGATTGCAATTAATTAAAAAAAAAAAAATTCAAATTTTTTTACATTTGACGACTGCAAGTACCGGTAGTTGTGGCAACCAGCTGGCAACAGCTGACCACTTTCAATCCCAAGCAATTGTGCAGGTCGCCCAATTCATAGCAGACAAAAGTCCTTTAAGCCAGCAGTGCCCAACCCCCGGGCCACAGACTGGTAGCGGTCCGTGAGTCGTTTGAGAGTTGAGGCTCGGGTTTTCAGGGTTTTTATCGTTAACCCAGTTTCCCTGGATCTTTTTCCATGTTGCAGTAGTGTCTCTTATTTTCAATATATATTGAATTACCATATGCATTACCATAGCGACAAGAGAGCATTAAGGGGCAGAGAGGAGGTTGTTACTCTCAGTGTTGTTGGCGCATTTCAGAAGGGCGTAGCTCATAAAGTTACACAATTACACAGTGAATTTGCGGTTGTTATTATATTTACAAAATACCACAGGTTTTGTCTTGGGCGTATCATTTTATTTTGTTGTATTTTTACGCGACACCTTAAAGGCCGGTCTGTGAAAATATAGTCTGACAATAGACCGGTCCGTGGTGCAGAAAAGGTTGGGGGCCGCTGCTTTAAGCTTCAGTCACAGTAAACAGTGGTCTACCTTCAGGCTGCAGCCACTCTCAGACAGATTGGTGAAGGATTGGTGCTAATTCCAAATAACTTCAATGTAATGCATAAACGTAGAGAGACAGTCAGTGCATTGCAGTCAGTCCGCATCAGTCTGCAATTAGTACTCACCTGCATCTTGACTCAAAGGGTTGCCAACTGGTTTTATTTCTCTGTAAACTTTATGTAACCTTACTCAGCTTTGATGTTATTGCTGTTAATCGCCTTCCTGTAGCAACTACATCATGATTTGTCTAGGAATTTCTACTTCTTTGTTGGAAATCTATGCGTTTGTGGTTGGACTTATAGAGTAGGTAATATAATTTTCTGTTAATGGTGAATTTCTGCATACATGGATGGCAACAAATTTATTCACAATTCCTAACCATGTTATCCTAAACAGACTGACAGCACGTAAATACCAAGTTGACTCCATTCAAGCACAGACTGATTGGAGGCTGACTCCATCTTAATGCTGTTTTATTGCTTTCTTGATGCACCAAAGTCTCTTGGCAGATGGCAACTGACTTTAAGTGGTCGCAATAAGATCATAACTTCATTGTACATGGTTGGGACACAGTTGTGCCACGGTCTCAAACCATTGTTGTCTCACCAGGGAAAACAGAAGTCCTTCGAAACTTCTGTAAAGTAAGTAAAACCTGTCCCGCCACTTCATGTTTTTGAACACGCACAATATTCTTCAACACCTGTAGTACCTACTCTGTGTTTGGAATCCTTCAGTAATACCTTTACTACTTCTCAATGTATCGTATGTCTGATTTTTAAGGAAGTTAGTGTGGTTAGAAAAAACACTATATACCTCTAAACTGTAATTTGTCAGGTTGTCTGCAAAACATTAAATTTAAAATTTTTGTAAATGGAAAACGTGCTGTACAACTGCATGCATATGAAGTTCAAAGCTAACTAACTAAAAAAGTCCTTGAACATTTACTCTGTGATAGTGAATGTACTAGAAATCGCATCTCCATTTAAATGAACGAGTCTTACTGTAAAATGGGAGCATTTTAAACACTGGTGTGCACAAGCAAAACAGCACGAGAACATAATCAAAGCGCACGGAGGAAGAAATTGAAACAGCAGCGAGTTTCAAAGCGCACTACTTTTCAGTGCTCACAAATCACAGAGACAGCATTTGACGTCCTGCCTGTAGATTTAACAACAAAGTAAGATAAGAGGCGCGAGCCAAAAGCATTGCTCCGTAGGGGATCGCGAGCAGGCACGGCAGCCATCACATTCTTAGACGAGAATAGAATAGGTGTTGTTTAATTACTGGGGTTCTAAGGTGGTGTGAGAGCAAAGTGTGAATATAGTATAAATAATTTTTGATAAGAAAATGTTGAAGAATGACAGCAGAATTCCTGCTGCCTCACTTGTGTCACTCTGAGAGCGTGTGGATGTGTGGCATCAATGTGCGTGCATGTGTGAAAGGACTCCTTTCACTCTCATCCACAGCTTTCTCGCTGTCACTTTGTTTCCAGTTTCAAGGGAAAAAGCAAAAAATCTCTATCAAAACCATTCAATATGTGTTAATGATGCCCCCCTCTACATTTTTTTTTTTTACATTACAAAATGAAAATATCTCCATCACGTATAATTATAAGTGGGTGAAGTTTCAATTTCCCAACTTCCAGCAAATATAATTAATCAAACTAATTTGTGACACATTTAATAAACTTGATATTGCCTTTGGTAATGAATTGCACTTGAGCAAAAAATTAATTACTCTTCCCTATTGTGGCGTGCAAATACGGAAATAATTTAATTAGGTCTTGGGACCCATTGCCAAGCTATTGTATAAGTGTGTTAGTTTGGGTGGTGGCGGATGTGGAAGGTAAAGTTTGTCAATGTATTCTTGTTTTGTGGACTTAATCCCTTTTTGGCTCCCTTTTTTACTCTAAACGCACACTGTTTTTCTAAGGACTGTAAAGACTCCATGTAGTTAAAACTATATATTTTTTTTTAAAAAAGGCTGTTTTTGGTCTCCACCAAACATATCTACTGTTACTAAGTTGTTTTTTTTTGCCCGAAATATCTCATATGCAGGTCAAATTAGTGTGAACAACGATGTAAGTGTTAATGCTTCTTATGGCTTCATATATCAGTCTGTTCATGGATGCCATTCTTGGGAAAAATCAGTAGCAGATTAAAATCTTTGCCAGTTGATAATTCCTATTGTAAAAACTGCTATAAGAAGAATATCAGGGCTCCTTTCACATACCTCAACATGGGAAAAATACCATTTCTATCATGAGTTAAAGTAGGGAAAGCTCCACTTGTTACTCCTTAAAAAGTAAATCTCATCACTGGATCCTGTTATTCCAATTTTAGGAATTCGAAGCTCTGATACATGTACAGATGTACTTCCTTTTAATACCCATACATGATTTTTTTGGGTCAAATTTCCGCAAATGTGTGATATATTTGGCTGTTTCAATCTGATGATAATTTCTTTTTTCTTATTAAACATATTTGATAGCTTAGTTTTTGCAAGTTTGAACATTTCAAATACATCTACTTGACTTTTTTGCTTTAGTACAGTATTTTCCACACTATCAGGTGCACTTAAAATCCTAAAATTGGCGGTGCGCCTTATGTATGAATTGTGGTTGTGCTTACTGACCTCAAACCGATTTTATGTGGTACACGGCGCTCAAAAATCTGTCAGAAAATGTTTTAGTACAGCTTTGGTAAGCTACGAAACCGCACCGCTTGATGCATTGTTGGAGCATTATGGCTACCGTAGTCAGGAGCCTCGAGGTGTAATCTGGGTCCAAAACTCCATCCGTTTCAGGTCCCAAAGTCAAACACACACTGCGGCATCACTGAGAGTTAAAAACTGTCTAAATTCTTTCATCTTTAATAAAATGATCAGTGTTGCTGCTTTACCAGGTGTAACAATTAGGTTTAACATCCAGGTATAAATGATAACAGAATTTATGAAATTTAATGAAGTTAGAAGTTAGCAGGAAGTTAGCTCACTAGTTTCCACCTAAACATGATATATCATGCCATGACTGAGAGAGTTCTGAAAAAATTTAAACGTACAGCTCTGCTATCACTTCCAACATAAATGAAGACAGAAAACTAAACAGTAGTGACGTTTGTAGTTGAAGATGGACTAGCTGGTAAATAATGAAGTGCTACGTGATCGCTAGCGACACAGCTATGTTAGCATAATATATGAATACCATGAAGCTGGTGGATGAACGTTAACTTTTTTTTCCACTCAATAAAAGTTAACGTGAGGGTTCGTGATGGTTAGGGACAAATGCAATAGCATGGCAGGATGCTGTGAACGGACCAAACTTCAGTCAGGAGAACAACTGAGATAATCCATCAACAATACCAGGTCAGTTATTAATATACTGCAACAACATGGGAATAGAGCAGCTGTGAGAGAATTCAACATTAATGAATGAGTTAAGTAAAGTCTGACTTATCCAACTGTTTTGTTTCACTTAATGTGCCTTATAATCCGTTGCGCTTTCTGGTCTGAAAAATAGTAGTAGTAGTATTTTAGCAAAAACTATGAAATATGATCAGAATCTTACTGAAATCATTGGAGATTTACAAACTCCTACCTGGCTTGCAGTCTGTTGTATCACAAAGAAGCACAGGTCGTCAGTTTTTAAAGGTATTCCTCTGTAATCAAGCCTGTATTCACAGGTCTGGTAACTGTGTACCTATTACGACTTTAATTCCTGAAATGTGATATTCACATGCACACATTTGCATATTTTACCTTAATGTAGTATAGATATGCACGCTGCGAGGCCTGTCATTCGTCATCTAATGGAAAGGAGTGTTTGATATGTAGACTACAGCCTTACTGAATTTCTCTGCAGGCGTTGCAGTCAGTGGGTCCCCACTGAAACTTTTTTTCACTCCCTCGCAACCGATACAAACTTTCACCTGTAACTTCTAGGCACTGATGAGGTCTAAGTGCTCGACAGGCTATTGTGCGTTTTTCTATTGCCAGACTTTTATTCTGACTTTGAAATGTGATTTTTTTTTGAAGCACGAGTAAGTTCAGCGTTTTTTTTATTGAGTCCGAAATAAATTTTCATCCTAAAATGAATTTTCTAATAAGAGTTTCTTCAAGAGAATTACTTTTCTTTTTTCAAAAATGGGGTGATATAAAGTATTTCCAATTGTTTCTATGGTCAAATAAAAGAAAATGAAAATCAGTTCCACCGTCAAAAAAAAAAAATATATATATATATATCAATATAAATAACATAAAGTTAGTAGCCTTGTGGTGCTTTGTTTTTTGTTTTTTTTTTCATCCTGTTTTTCTATTAGTATCAAAAAATTTCAGCAGACATTCAACCAAGAGCAGAATATTGCTGCTGGTGGATTTATAGATTTTTTTTTTTTAACTGAATGGCACAAAGGTGGGGAGTCAGCAAAAATCTGGCATTTATGATCTGTCATCTTTTTCTTTGTCTTTCACTGAAGATACAGCTACGTTTTATTGTACTTTTACATCATCTGGTATACAGCTGGGAATTAATCTCTTACAAGTCTTATTCCGTGGACAAACACACACGAGAACGGGAATGCAATTTGTCTCTGTGTATATGTATGTGGTGGTGTGTGAGAGGGAGAGGGGCACGTAGAGGATTGGAATGAGATTGGGGGATGTTTGTCTATGCGTGAGTGTGTGTGTGTGTGAATACATGTGGTGTGTGTATGTTTTGTGGAGGCTACAGTAAAACCCCACCAAGCTTCACACAGAGCCCAGTTGGGGTTGTATTATACCTCACCAGCTAACTAGCACCCCCTACTGCAATGCCACTGCAGCTTAGTGACATGTTGATTTCACAGCTCTTCAGGCCTATGTGGATGTATGACATGTGTGTGTGTGTCTACGTACATGAGATCCTGCTGGATGGATGGTGAGCCTGACACCCTGCGGTGGTGCAGACATGGTTACTGAGCTGGTTGTCCCATGTAAACAGCTTTCAATTGAGGCCTTTAAGCACTACTTCTCTCTTCCCCCCGCCCTCCCTTCCCTTTTTCTTATTTTCCTCTCAGCGTTCAGCCTGTTTTTGCATTCAGTTGTCTTTCTTCTCTCTGAATCAGTGACTTTGTGTTGAATCTCTGAATGGATGCAAGTGCGCACATTAAAGCACACCCCACTTGCTGACAAATACACTATCGCACATCATTCGGTTCATTTTAGCACATTGATCGAGTTGTCGGGGTCAATATTGTCCCGAGCGGTAAATCACGTGAGTGTGTGAGGGTGTGTGTGCGAGTTAGCATGTGTGTATGCGTGTTTTATGGCTAATGAGGGAGGGCTGGTGCACTGCCCAGGGGGCCCTTCCAGGAGCTCTACTCCAACCCAGACAGTGGGATGATTAATGGAATGTAAATGTTGATGGATTATTGAACAGGGAAATGATAAAGTTGGCCCTAGCTTACGTAAAACTAGTCGATCAGCTTGCGCGTGTATGGGTGCGAGTGTGAAAGTGCACGAGGGTGTTTATAGGGGCGAAGCTAATAGCCTGAGGTTTAAAAGCCACGACCCTTTAACCTGCTTTCAAACTAAAAACCAAGGCTGGTAAAAGCCAAGCTCCAGAGTCAAATCAATACAGTTTTTAAGTGGGTCATCAATAGTCTGAGAAATAAAAAATATTGCAATGATATGATGTAATTAAATCCTGAATTGGATAATCAGACTAAATTACAATTCTTTGTGCTCATTCTCCTCGTCGTTTCTGATGTAAATTCACTTATAGACTCGTATCAAGTCAAAAACAGAGTGAGTGGAAAAAAACCCATGCTCTTTGTCTTATTCAATGGCTCCACATTTAGTCAGCTCAAGTAATTAATTTCCAGCAGACGGGAGGCACTCATGGACTCGATGCTAAATGAGGAAAAATTATATGCTGGATAATGCGCGGCCTCGTGAATAGAGAGATACCCCAGCAAATAGGAGGGGAAAACTCAGTCAAGATGAAACATATCTCGCATCCAACAGTTTATGTTGTGATTAATTTATTCCTCGTGTCGGTGAGGTTTGTGAATTTGTGCGCCTGTCTAGCAGCACGCTAATGCGCAAACATGCTGTGAGGAAGCCCTGGTGGATTTATCAACTCCAATAAGAGAGACTTGAGAGGGAATAAAGGGTAGAAGCAGGAGACGGACAGTTTAAACTTAAATGTGATTAGATTGGAAATCTTCCGTCAAGATGCAAAGCGACAGAGTGCCTTTGTGTATCAAAGCAGAAACGCTGGAATATACCGCAAAAATTAAGGAATAAACAGAACGAGGCCCATATAACTTGTTTCCTTGACTTTGAACCTCACACCTCTGTATCTCACCATCTTATCTCCTCTTGGATGCTTAAAGTTCAGCTCAGCGGATTTGAATCAACAGACAAACTTCAGGCGGATGGTGGTGGTGGTGGGGGGGGGGAAAGAGGATTAGTCGATTGTTGCTCTCGCCACACACGAGCTGAATACAAGAAACCCATGCGGGGCAGCATGTGTGCTTTTTTTTTTATTTTAGCAGACCTCCCCTATAGGAACACGTACACACACACACAAACACACACCATACCAAATGAAGCTCCTCTAAAGGCCACTTGCATAACTCTTCAGTGAAGAATGACCTTTTATTTTTTACTAGTACGACACCAAGCCAAAGACAAAGAGTGAACAGTGTAATACGTTCTACGGCTTACAGAGCCTGCTCTGAAGATTTATTTATAGCAGAGCATGTTTCTGTCTCCTTCTGACAGAATGGAGCAACTCCCCTTTCAGAGTTCATTCTACATTTGTAGTCAAGTGGTGAAATCGATGTTTAGATATTATTCTTGACCAAAAATCTGTAGTTGTATCCGTGTTTGGGCACAGACAGTGGTGGAAGAAGTGTTTAACCATGTAAAAATACTTCTTGACATGTAAAGATCAGAGAAAAAAGTTAGCTGAGTATTTCCAGGAAAGGCAGAAACTACTAGAGGTGGGTGGTTTGATCCAAATATCGATAGTATCGATACCAATGCAGTCTTGGTTTTGGGTTGATACTAGAGTGATAGAATCAATACTTTGTTTCTATCCTCAGAGTTGTCTGAAGGCATTTCAGCTCTTATCCAAGGGGCTATTTCAATTCGTTTAATGGGCTTCTTTCCCCAAACTTCTTCAAGAAGTCTCTTGGATCAGCGGTCCCCAACCCCTGGGCCATGGACCGGTCCGTGAGTCGTTTGGTACCGGGCCACAAGAGTTGAGGTTCTGGTGTGAAAAGTATGGTTTTCGAGGTTTTTATTGGTTTTTATTGTTAATATTTACTGTTTTTATTGTTAACTCAGTTTCCCTGGATCTTTTCCCGTGTGTTATTGTGATGGACTGAGTTGAAAAAGCATTATTAGAAAAATAGGGGTTTCTTTTATTTAACACAATAAATTATATTTTCAAAAAGTACTAAATTTGAGCTCATAAAAGAGGTCAAAGCAACAAACTAAACTAAGGCAAAAACTGCACATTTAACCGCCCAAACCAACATACCTGACCTACCTATGAAATGTCACACAGGGTATATATAATAATAATGGCGCTTTTCAATTCCACTATTCATTCATGCACTGGTGGAGGCAAGCTATAGGTGTAGCCACAGCTGCCCTGGGGCAGACTGACAGAAGTGAGGCTGCCATATCACACCATCGCCCCCCTCTGGCCAACACCAGTAGGGTAAAGTGTCTTGCCCAAGGACACAACGACCAGGACAGAGAGGGGGGATCGAACCAGCAACCTTTCAGTTACAAGATGAGCACCCCAACCCCCGGAACCACAGTCGCCCATATATAATGGCTGATCAGACCATGACGACACACAGGGGGGTACACTAAACAAAACACAATAATATTCAAAAAAACAGTCTGTTTTTTTTTAAACTAAACAACAAAGAAGAAATTAAAAACTACTAAACCCTAAACTCAAGTAATCAATCAAATACAAAATTTCTTTTTTAATTAAAGAATATACAGGATGTGGTGGTGCGGTCCAATTATCCCTTTCTGTATTTAATGGTTTCAAATCCTGTACGCCATCTTTTGTCAGGGAACTCCCAGGAATGATAGCTGGTACGAAGTCAAAAATCACACTAAATAATGAACTGGTATGCTTACATAAGTAAACTAAATGTGCGCACTTACAAATAGAACCAATGTATCCAAACCAATCAATAATACTGCAAATGAAAGTATATTTTTAAATGAGGAAATAACAAATACATAAGACTTTTAGAGTGTGGCCACGGGTTTGGCTATCACAGTTTTGAATAAATTTTCTTTTTTATGGTAAAGGTACTGGTTTTATTTTGTTGTATTTATCTGCGACACCTTAAAGGCCGGTCTGTTGAAAATAATGTTGGACATAAACCGATCCGTGGCCAAGGGTTGGGGACCGCTGTCTTGGATGACAGTTTAAAAATCCTAAACAAACTTAAAGAAGGCCAGTTGTTTTCTTTTCTAAGACTACTATGACCTGGATGACTGAGACCTTACACAGACATCATATGTGATGACTTTACTGTATATTTGCATGTGTATGTAACTGGTACATATTGCCCCTGGAACTCACAAAGCAATTGTATGAGCATAAAATGAAGTAGTTGAATGGTACAAGGACCTTGAATTGTACAGTGCTTTGCTCGTGTTTCAGCTGTATAATGGACAAAACTGAATATACACACTGTTAGTTACAAAATGCTCAAGAAAGTGGCTCGATTAAAAACGACATGTATATTTTTCTGCAGATAAAGTAAGTTCTGCAGCATGCTGTGCAACCCTCCAAACACTCTCTTGCCAGTCTGTGGCAGATGCTGCAGTCTCATCCTGCCTGCCTGCATGGTGACAGGCTCGGGCTCTCTGGCTAACAAGCCAGTTGTGGGTAAGCACAGTTGTGGCGTGAAAGCCTCCCTATTGCTGTGCCATTACCCAGCTCCCGGCAGGGTTGAGGGAGATCATCATTTTCACATAACAAACCGTAGATTATTATTTTGCAGACAGTTTCCTCAAGTGGAAAATTAGCTTCCGCCAACCAGGCGTCTTTCCGCCCCCATTCACCAGCAACAATTTACCACGCAAAGAAAAACTGCGTAAATGAAACTAATCGCAGGAAAAGCGATCCCTACCTTCTGTTGGCAGAAGCCATCAACCAGCTCTGCGATGGGATGCTTATATAGCTGAGCCCCTGAGAGGTGGGGGAGCGTACAGAAAGAGGCAATAAATTGTTGTTTGTGGTCCAATTTACCAGTATTTGTGTCCAGTTCATTTGGATGCGCAAATGATTGCATTCATTACAGGAATGTCTTTTGTTATGCTTGGATATAGCAGCTGGTGTTGCATATAATTAGCTGCACAATCTGGTGTCGTTCACAAATGGTATTTTCCGTCGAATGTGATGGCATGCGCTACATATGAAACACATAAGGAAGTATATTGACGTGAACTCACCTTGATTGCCTTAAACAGGCAAAGCACTTCGTCTCCATCGAGTTTCCTGACGGGGAGATGTTCGGCCACGGGTACGTTCCCTGTGGCCGAGTCAAAGTGCTCAATCATTTTCTGTTAAAAGATATGCGAAATTAACCTTGAGCTCAAACTGAGCGATCGATTTATTAGCATGTCCATTTAGTGGACAAATCATTTCTTTTCGCTAAATGATGGATGCATGAGGGACGTGTCAGAGGTGTGTACGTGTGCGTGTGTGTGAGACAAAAGAACAAAACATGACAGGTTGAGCAGTTAGCTCATGCTTGAATATCAGGAGAATGAGGATGTGCTGCTGTAAGTGGAGTAAATCTCAAAAAGGGCAAAATTTGATCAATGACCTCTGCCATCAATAGGAAATGGCTGAATTAGCTGCAACAGAAACATCAGTGTATATGGATATAGTGAAACAATAGCAGGTGTATATAACAAACAGTAAAGTGACTGGTACTTATATAGCACCTTTCCACTGAGTTCCATTCTCCCAGTACTGCAGCACTTTTTTCTCTATGCACTTTCTAACACGCATGCACAAACACAACAGGGTTCAGTCTCTTTTCCACGTATGCTTCAGCATCCGTACAGTTGGAGTCAGGGATTGACTCAACCTTGCAATTGGTAGATAACACTCGGAGTCACAGCTAAACCCAAAAATGTAAAACATGCAAAAAAAATCTATTAGATCAGGGTGGCTCAGGAGGTAGAGTGTGTATTTTAGTAGTTGTAAGGATGGTGGTTCAATTGCTGGCTGCTGCAGATTTCATGCCTCAACCAAGATCCGTAACCCTGAGTTGCTCCTGATGTGTTCATCAAAGTGTGATTTTTAGAAAGCACTCGGACACAGAAAAAAGTGCTTTTATGAATGGGTGACATATTGAATGCTCAAGTGGAGTATAAAAAGTCATATGTCATATATATCATAGTATGTGTGATAGAAAAGTTTGCTCTATATGTATACATTAGGGTGGTCACTGAAAAAAGAAAGTTAAAAAAAGCCCATTATCAGCTCAGCAGAGGCAACAATTTCCCAGGTGAGTCAAAGGGGCTCAGACGGCTCAACCAGTCTTCTATAGAAGGAAGGAGCAACCGCTTATAAGCGGTTGCTCCTTCCTTAAAACCTCAAGCTTTCCCAAAGGCAAGCCTACGATTTGCAGAAATGTTTGAACTCACCCACCCTCTACTATGTATGTTTTGTTTCTTTTTAGGTAGACTGCAAGGGAGCTATATGGTGTGCTTTTACTCTTTAATAGTACTTGTCTGCACACTGACATTTTCCTGTTGTTTTACCTAGCCTTAAATCCATAGCAGTTGACTCCATAATCTGCTAGGCTATATTGCACCACTCCAGTCAAAGTATGATTTTTTCTTTCCTTCATTCACAAAGACTATATGCTTGCTTGACCTCTGTATAATTTATCTGTTTTTCGTCCTTTGTGCGATTCACAACAAATTCAATCGTATGTGGTGATTGCTTTCATTGATTCTTACACCCCGCCACCCACCTCTTCCCATGAGTCCGGCATGTATTCTGCATCACCTTATTCCCCTTCACACACTTCACTGCTCTCTAATAATGTGACCCTTTTGCGAGAAACAAGAGGTTACCCTTGTGGCCTGTTGGGATTAGACCAATTTAGGATATTCACAGTGGTGGGGCTAACGTATCATTATGCCTAAACCTCTGGACGAGACACACGCTAATTAATTGAATCACAGCAGTAGATGGGTAGAGCCAGGGGCTACAGATGGAGGGAAGTAGGCCTTGTGGAGAACGATGGAGAAACGCGCAATAGAATAGACGAGAGGTCGGGAAAGAACTCATGGGGATTGTGGCTTAAGGCAACCTCTTTTCTAGGCAACAGATCTTTGGTGCATGCAATTAGATTGGGGGGGGGGGATGTC